>ML402967.1:0-29342 GCA_005239525.1 Nicotiana knightiana
TTGAAGAATTCAACAGCTTCTTCTGCAATTTGCTCCTCCTCCTCAATCCAGTTTCCAGCATTAATTTTAATTCTCCTGATCTTCAACCTTTTCCTTTTACCATTTACTTGTACATGAAAAAATTTGGTGTTCCTATCCCCATCTTTGAACCACGCCATTCCAGCATTATTTGGAAATGAGGGTTTGGGTAGGTCGTTTAGGGTTAATTAAGGTAAAGGGATAATCTGAGCTGTTGATCAAAATTAATCAACGGTTTAGATTAAAACACAGGTTGGGTCGGGTGATTTTAATGGATTGGGCCTAGGTATTGCGTTAATTTAATTGGGGTTGGGGCCAGATTTAATTAGGCTAAAATTATAACAAAATTGGCTATTTGTTAAATACCTGATTAAATAGATACATAATTAATAAAAATAGCTAAGAATTACATGAAATGAAATTAATGCTAAATATGTGAAATTAAGGTAATTGACTAATATTAAAAAATATAAAATAACTAACTATTGAATTAAAATTGTATAAAATGTATAATTAGGCTATAATTGCAAAATTGTTGTAATTATAGCCAAATAATGCCAACTTTTCTAATTTGTGAAATAATTAAATCCTAATAGGATTAAAAATGATATATTGAGCTAGGAAATATTTTAAAATTATTTATAATATGATTTATGAATAATTATTGAATATAAAGTACTGAATAAATTTAGAAAATAAATTGATAATAATGTGGAAAATTATGGAAAAATATCAGTTATTATAAAAAGTGATTTTGAAGATTTATGTGCAAATTTAAAAATAATTTGAGAAAAAATTGGGTATCAACAAGAGTCAAACGACGAAGCCATGAGTACGAGCCTGGAATTGTTGGACGAGAGGCGCAAGGCCGCCCTCGTCCTGTTGGCCGCCCAAAAATCACAGATCTAAAGGTATTACAATCGGAAATCTAACCTCTGACACTTCAATGTCGGGGAATTGGTGTTAAAAAAGGTGACACTGAACACCCAAAACCCGAACGAAGGGAAGCTGGGACCAAATTGGGAAGGTCCATATCGAATTATCGAGATCACCATCAAAGGATCATACAAACTCGAAGCATTGAACGGTGAGAGGCTACCGAACAACTGGAATGTAACCCACTTAAAATGATACTACTGCTAACATACGACCCTATACATTTATTTTCTTTACATATATTATGAATTGGACTAGCACTTGTAGGTAATGTTCAAGGAATGATGCAACTTTTAGGCCTGAAAGCACGCGTTGCACTTTTTTTCCCTTGAACCGGTTTTATCCCAAATGGGTTTTCCGACAAGGTTTTTAACGAGAAAATAGTGGATTGTGCTAACTTAGAATTGATGATCGGCTATGAACCAGAGTCAAGGATCATATCAACAGTATCCGAGCCCTCTCTATGATCGTCCTCGAATATTGGGGGCCATCACCTTCGGATAATGATTTTAGCAAGGAAGGAAACTTTGTGCTCAAACAGTCCGGGCTTGGTGGGTAGTATTTATTTTAAGAGCCAAACGGTCAAATGAACTATGCCCACGTATACCACTTAAGCCATAACGCGAAGCTTGTACACATTTACAATTTTGTATGTTGCGCACAGAAATGAAAGAAAGTTCCCACCTTGCAGATACGTATATTGTCTGTTAAAAACTACTACATTGTTACTTAAGGACATGGGGAACAAGGTCCACCTCTGTTCGGATCCAAGAGATCAATCCCACTCAGGGGCTGTCGTCCAAGGCAAACTTGGACAGCTCGGGTTGTCAAAGCCCAGGGACACAAAAAACTATTAGTCAGTGCCCAAACTTTAAAGGCTATGGCCGCCCCCACTCGCGGACTATCACCCCAGGCAAGCCCGGATAGCTCAGGCATTAAAGCTTGGGGTAATAAGCCTATTGGGCAATATCTGTTCTTAAAAGGCTACGGCCATCCTAGAAACGGCTCGGAGACGTCCGAGACTCGTAACCAAAACATAACGGCTTCAAAATTTCCAAACTGGTTCAAAGGCTGCCCTCGGTAAAATTATAATCTAAAAAATTTTAAGTAAGTGCTTCAGGGAAAGCTTCTGGTCATACCAAGCCCCCACAAGTATTAAGAAAAATTACATCGAGAATAAACCTTGTTCGAACCTCCAAACAAGACCTCGTTACTACGTGCTAAGGCATTTGAAATCTTTTAGAAAAACCCAAAAGAAACAAACTTGAAAATTGTCAAAGGGAAAAGGAAAAATCCTTGTATATATATATATAAAGATATTTACAAAGGCCAAACAGCCTCAAAAAAATATATATGAAAATACAAAAATGAAGAAAAACCTATAAGGCACCTACGCCTGATCTTCGCCGGAGCCCGCCTCATCACCGGGACCATCGGGGTCTTCTCCGCCCTCGAATCCACCGGATCCCTCAGAGCCTTCCTTGTCCTCGGGATATGCCAATTTCTTGGTCTCAACCTTGAGTCTTTTAGCATTTTCAATCTTCATCGATAGGTCGAAACCCCGGGCATGAACTTTCTCGAGAGCCTCCCTTCAGGACTGACACTTCACGTATTCGACAATGACTTTCACGCGATCCTGGGCTGCCTCAGCATCAGCTTTGTACTGGGCCACCATCTCTTCAGCATCGGCCCTGGTTATTTCCGCCACTAACTTGGTTGCTTTATGCTTCTTATCAAGGGTGTCCCTTCTGGCAATGGCCGAGCCCAGTTGAGACTGGAGGTCTTCGATTTTTTGGAATCGGGCCTTAGATTTCTCCCTCTTCGCTCAATGTTGGACCTTCACCGAGTCCAGCTTCTCCTGGGTATTCTCCTTCTCCCAAGCCAATCGGTCCATTTTGCGCTTCCACTCTTCGGCCTCGGCCTTGACCACATCCATCTCGGCTCGAAGTTAGTCAATCTGATCAAGCTTCCACTGGACCTGCGGGTTTTGACCGTTAGTCTCCATGACTAGCTCGTCTAGCTTCAAAATTGTTTCCATGTTCCACCAGGTTGGCATGTTCTTTATGAGCCACGTCTAACTCGACTCGATGGTTCTTAACTTCTCCTTCGCATTGCTCGCTGAGAAGCTTATACATGTCCCTCTTCTCAGCAAGCTCTTTGACTTCGGCCTCGAGTTGGCTAAGCTCATCCCGGTAGGAAAAAAGTTTCATGGTGAAGCACCGAGGCCTGCAAAATTAAAAAAAAGGCATTAGAGTCCTCAAAAACTGAATTCGAAGATAAAAGAGTATGACTACACCTTACCCGGTTTAGCGCCGGTTGTGCTTCGTTGAAAAAGCATGGTGCATCCACCTCGTTCATTGTTGCCTGGTCTTCTTCGGTTAGCAGGCACCAGAGGTGACTAGCTATCTCACCAGTGGCGGAAGGAACTCGGCCATCCTCAGTAACAGTGATAACAACTGATCGCTTCCGACCAAGATCCGTGCTCGGGGCAGGGAACCGGTTAATAAGCCTCGGGCTCAAGTCGAGGATGAACACTTCCTCGGCACCTCTAAGTCACCCAACCCAGTGACGTCTTCAAGAGCGATTGAGTCCACACCATCAAAGAAGAACCGAAGGGGATTGTCCGATCCATGGACCCCTTCTTTGGATCGCTCCTTCGTCGCTCAGGCTTCATCAAACATAGACTTTGCGAATGAGGGCAATCCTGAAATTTCCATAACACCGGGCAGGGTGGAGCCAGTGTCTAGAGAAGTCTCGACCATCGTCCATGCACCAACCTCGAGCACTTGAGAGGGACTAGCCTCCATCATTTCCCCCTCGATTTCCACCTTCTCCTCTAGGGACAGACGGCTCACGGGCCACAGAAAGTTTGTCTTCTTCGAGCTCATTCCTGAGCCGGTAAAGTAAGTACGAGTCAGGCAGTCGAGAACTGGAGCTTTCCTTTGACTACGAGCCAACCTTCTCTTTGGTTTCTTTTTCTCTTAGCTCGGGGAACTCGGGGCCCTCCTCCTTTTCTTCTCTTCGGCTGTTGCACTATGCTTCCCCGAAGCAGGAACATCAGCGGGTAGGTCTTCGCCCCCTACCAAGGGCCAAAGCTCGATGATCCTAGGCAAGCTTGCAAAAAAGAGAAAAGAAGCAATGAAGACATAGTATTGAAAAAAGAAAGTTTGATGCTGCTTATTCAGGAAAAGAAAATCTTACTATGAGATCGAGCCTCCCAGCGACCCTTCGAGAGCTCGTTCCAGGAGCGCTCAGCATAAGGCATCTGTTAACAAATTCCCCCGATCCATTCCTTGAGCCGATGAATGGCGTTTGGGACTCGAGCAAGGGCTGCACCACATCAAATATCGATAAGAAAAAGGAAGACAAAATACAAAATCGATGTTTAAAATGAATTTACACTTACGTGATACGTTCCACTTCTCGGGGAATGACCTCCACTCAGCAGGTATCAGGTTGGTGGTTCTCACCCGGACAAAGCATCCTTTCCAATCCCGATCCCGATCCTCGTCGATGCTTGAAAAAAGGGCTTTGCTTTCCTGGTGTATAAGCTTTATCAGTCCCCCAGGGAAGATTCAGATACTGTATAAGCGGAGTAGATGATCGATGGTGAACATGCATGAGTCGATTCTTTTCATAAAAAATCGGAGGAGGATCACGATCCTCAACATCGATGGGTGGATTTGGCCAAGGCATACGTTGTACCTCCTGCAGAAATCCAAGATGAGCGGGTCCACCGGACCCAATGTAAAGGGATTAGTGTAAACACTCAGATATTCCTCAACATGAGTAGTGATATCTTCATCGGGCCCGGGAATCACCACATCCTTATCCGCCCAACCGTAGTCCTTTCAAACTGTAATATGGACGGCCTCGGTAATAGAGAAGATAAATCGTGACACCGGCTCGCATCGGCCTTGAACCGAAGAAGGTTTTTCAACCTTGAAGTCATCATTGACCGAACACCCCCCAGGGATGAACATTTTCAAAGGGGGATCGGCTACCAATTCATCAGTGGTCGCGCTCGGGGTGGTCTCCTCGACCTCAGTGGTCAGCTGCGAAGAAGAAGGATCATCTTTTTGGGGAACGGTCTTTGAAGTCTTTTCCATTTCTTATATCTGGATAAAAAAGTATGAAACTATGAAGGAGAATGAGGAGATGAAGGGTGAGAACTTACTAATAAAAACAAGCACACTGGCATAAGTGAGGGGTAAATGAGAGGTTGAAACTTGAAGAACAAAAGTAAGAATATTGAGAGACGAAAGAAGACGATAATATCTTAAAAGATCGGAGGTAGAAGCTTGGTCAAAAGTAAAAAAATGAACAAAGGAAGGGGTATTTATAGGGGCTTGGCGCCGTTCCACATACAGGCATGGCCTACTGACGGCTAACATGTGTTAGGAGTCATTATGACGCGACTGACGGGTCGTTTCAGTTTGTTTGTCGTTTTGTGTCACAACGTGTTGAAGAAGAAATCGAAGAACTCATGTCGTTCCTCGTCGTTTTCGTAAAATATACTTTTCGAGAAACGAGGGGACTATCTGTATACAGGTGAAACCGGACCCATAAGCCGGTCTGGTTCTCGATAAAATAAATCGAGTAAGGGACGTAATGACAAGGAGCCAGAATCAAGGTAAGGGACTCATCAAGACAGGCTCCAGAGGGCACGATGCCCGCCCTCGAGTATATCAGGGCCATGACCCCGGGATCAGTCCAAGTCCCAAAAGACTTCAGAGATCATATATGGGAAATCGAACACGATTAATGGACGACTGCAATATCTGTGACCAACTGGGTATCACGGCGCGAATCTCGGCACGTACCGGCAAAAATCCAGTAATTGGTTAAACGGGAGACTTTTACCTTTGATGGAATTGTACCTAGAGTAAGATTCCCCTACTATATAAAGGGAGCCTTATTATTCATCAGAGACTGTATAAGCGGAGTAGATGATCGATGGTGAACGTGCATGAGTCGATTCTTTTCACAAAAAATCGGAGGAGGATCACGATCCTCAACAGCGATGGGTGGATTTGGCCAAGGCATACGTTGTACCTCCTGCAGAAGTCCAAGATGAGCGGGTCCACCGGACCCAATGTAAAGGGATAAGTGTAAACACTCAGATATTCCTCAACATGAGTAGTGATATCGTCATCGGGCCCGGGAATCACCACATCCTTATCCGCCCAACCGTAGTCCTTTCAAACTGCAGGATGGACGGCCTCGGTAATAGAGAAGATAAATCGTGACACCGACTCGCATCGGCCTTGAACCGAAGAAGGTTTTTCAACCTTGAAGTTATCATTGACCGAACACCCCCCAGGGACGAACATTTTCAAGGGGGGATCGGCTACCAGTTCATCAGTGGCCGTGCTCGGGGTGGTCTCCTCGACCTCAGTGGTCAGCTGCGAAGAAGAAGGATCATCTTTTTAGGGAACGATCTTTGAAGTCTTTTCCATTTCTTATATCTGGATAAAAAAGTATGAAACTATGAAGGAGAATGAGGAGATGAAGGGTGAGAACTTACTAATAAAAACAAGCACACTGGCTTAAGTGAGGGGTAAAGGAGAGGTTGAAACTTGAAGAACAAAGGTAAGAATATTGAGAGATGAAAGAAGACGATAATATCTTACAAGATCGGAGGTAGAAGCTCGGTCAAAAGTAAAAAATGAACAAATGAAGGGGTATTTATAGGGGCTTGGCGCCGTTCCGCATTCAGGCACGGCCTACTGACGGCTAACATGCGCTAGGAGTCATTATGACGCGACTGACGGGTCGTTTCAGTTTGTTTGTCGTTTTGTGTCACAGCGTGTTGAAGAAGAAATCGAAGAACTCATGTCGTTCCTCGTCGTTTCCATAAAATATACTTTTCGAGAAACGAGGGGACTATTTGTATACAGGTGAAACCGGACCCATAAGCCGGTCTGGTTCTCGATAAAATAAATCGAGTAAGGGACGTAATGACAAGGAGCCAGAATCAAGGTAAGGGACTCATCAAGACAGGCTCCAGAGGGCACGATGCCCGCCCTCGAGTATATCAGGGCCATGACCCCGGGATCAGTCCAAGTCACAAAAGACTTCAGAGATCATATATGGGCAATCGAACACGATTAATGGAAGACTGTAATATCTGTGACCAATTGGGTATCACGGCGCGAATCTCGGCACGTACCGGCAAAAATCCAGTAATTGGTTAAACGGGAGACTTTTACCTTTGATGGAATTGTACCTAGAGTAAGATTCCCCTACTATATAAAGGGAGTCTTATTATTCATTAGGGACATTGTAACACGCGTACCAAAGCAATATACTATTATTTTTTGTGATTCAAAGTTGTTATGTAGTCGATCAGTGTTTCATTATTATAAGCTCGATATCGAAGACGGATACCTCATTGAAGCTGCCCTCGAGTCCAGAATCATCCCCCCTTTTATGTTGAAGCGGTTTGATAATTTATTACATCTCTTATCTGTCTATTCTAGCAATTTTTACAGTTTGTATTGATTAAATCTACGGATTCTGAAAACAACTTACAAATTTAATTGTTATCCGATTTTGAGGGTAAACAAACACATATATATTTTGATTTGTTCGGACATCTGCTATCCTATCGCTAGATTTTTTCCTCTTTAGGCATTAGTATTCGAAGGATTCGTGTTGCTTAGCAGTTAGCTGCAGTAAAGTTTGAATCGCTTCTTGTCAAAAGATTTTTTATTTTCTAAGATTCAAAACCAAGATCTCTAATTAAAGATTTATAAATCTTAATCATCCTATAATATCCCTTAATGATCCATTATTAGGTTTTAACTTAAATAATTCGAGCTACACAAGGTTCACGGAACACCGGATAATAGAAATGAAACATTTTGTTCTATTAAAGAATGATACACAATGTACAGTACAACAACAATATCTTCTTCACGTGATGAAGAAATGTGAAGAAATCATAGTATACAGAAAACAATACAGTTTGGTGTAATACATTTTTACGTAAAGTAAGTAATATATTCGTACATCAAATTAAAAATAGGAAAGAATAATTTGAAGAATGATGTAACTATGAAAGAAGAATATTATTCTAGTTAGAGAAAGATTGTAGCCATTGATCAGCATCAATGAAAGATGAGCTGAGGAAAGGAAGAGCTTGGGTGTCATTAAGCTTTTGAACGTATGTTGCCCTCTGCGACATATTTGATCCTGCTCCTGTGCAATTATACTCCCCATAGAAGATTGTCCTGTACTCATTCTTATCAGTTCATAAACTCTACATTAATTAAGAGACAGAACAACAATTTTAAGTGATTAGGTTGAAAAGAATCATATTTTGTAATAGTAGTAGTGTATTTGAACATAACATAGATACTAAATTCTAGTATATTATGCTGGAGTATTTTTCGGATTTTGAACAATGTTTTCGTTCAGATTTATTTTTAGGTGAAAAATGGCTAAATTTCAATTACTTTTGAAAGTTTGACTATTTTTTATGATCACCTGTAAATCTGACTATTTTTTAATTTCTTCCGATATTTGTTGAAACCTTGGACCAGGGCCAGCTCTAATGCACAAGCTACTAAGGCAAGTGCTTTTGGCTCCCAATTTTTTAGGGTCCCATTTTGCAATAATAGTTATTAATTGAAAGACGTTTTCTACCCGATGTACATAGATTATATATTGGCTATACACAATTATACATATATCAGCTATTTTTAATTTAAGAGATTAGGTGACGATTATTTGGTTTAATTCTTTTTTTTTCTTTAGAAAGATATTGAATTACGATAAAAATTATAAACAAAAGCCTTTAATATTTAGCTTAGGCCACAAAATATATCGAGCCGAGCCGCCCCTGCCTTTGGACCTCTAACCAAACACTATAATCATCACCGTTTGCCGCGAATTCGGAGATATATATAAAATATTTTAAACTCAAAACTCACGTCGTCTAAATCCTAGATAGAGAGAGTGGGGAGTATTATATTCGTGAAATGAATTGTTATGAACTTAACTGGTCTCTTGAAGGGTCATTGAGATCGTTCCATCCGTCAGGTGAGATAATATCAGTCATGAAAGTATTGGCAAACACTACAGTAGAGAAAGGCCTCCATGCTCTGCCTAACCAAATCCTACCACTTCCTCCCACATTGCAGTTCAGAAATGCAA
The DNA here is from genome assembly GCA_005239525.1 of Nicotiana knightiana. Taxonomy (NCBI): domain Eukaryota; kingdom Viridiplantae; phylum Streptophyta; class Magnoliopsida; order Solanales; family Solanaceae; genus Nicotiana; species Nicotiana knightiana. The sequence goes on from ML402967.1 coordinate 9,115, forward strand.
ATCCACTGTCTTCTTCTTTGGTTGCTCTGCCGTGTGCTGTCACTGCTCCATTTATCGACCTCGATCCTGGACTTGCTATTGATGTCAATTGGCAGTTCTGCACTTACAAATGTCATCACGCACTTTACTATATATATATATATCCGTTTTAATTTATGTGGCGGTGTTTAACTAGGTACATAGTTCATAATGAATTAAAATTTATTGGTTAAAGCAAGTCATAGACTTTACGTGAATAAGAAAATAAATCATATCACAAATATATTAATAAATGTCATCAACTAGATAACAATATTTAGCTTGTTGGGGAGGTGGGGAGGGAGGGGGGGGGGGGGGGGGGGGGGGGGGGGGGGAGATACATATATAGCTAATAGTATATTATTAATCTTAATTTTGGCGAAACTTATAAGGTTATTATTTAAAAAATTCTACACATTAATTGATCATTGAATGTATGTTCAAAGTGTTTCAAGGGACTAAAATCTTCTTTTGGCCTCTTAAAACTTGCATGAGTGGGTTGTCCCTAAGTAACACGGCTATATACACTCAAATAAAATATTTGAAATTTAATGGGTTCAACTTTGTACTTAATTAGTTATATCGTTAATATTATGGGTTCAAATATAATATTTGTTTGAGATTTTAGAAAGTTTATATATATAGATATATTCCATGTCGAAAGTTATATTCAGATTAACTTAATTCTAGGTATATGTACCTCATAAAGTGATTTGCCATTGCCAAAAACGAAGTCGATGGAACCTTGAATATAACATTCCTTGAAGTAATGGCGACCCCTATCGTCATGGAGGGTATCCTGAGCTCCAAAAAATCCACAACCCCAGAAGGCAGCTTGATCTCCTCCTATCCTAATGGCCACTGCTTGTGCTCCTACCGCCCCCGGCCCTGGAATCGGAGCTACATTCTGTACGATGTGTATATATACGATGTAAGTTATATACACTGACAGTTTAAACGTAGCGATGTGCTCCGATAGTAGGTTCATTATATATTGTTGGTGCATATAAATACATGTTTTTTTTTCCAACAATATTACGACAAGCTAGTACTTTGCACAATATAGTGAGTTGTAATTACACGTACATTAGAGGAAATTTCCTTTTTTTGTTTGTTTATGTTTTGATGCGTTATTAATTAAGATGAATGAATAGTGTAGGGCAAGGGTGATATACCATAAAACTTATATTCTTAGCGATGAAGTTGGTGGAGAATACTTGGACAGAGCCACTGTAAAACGTGCCATGTGAAGAATTGGCATTGTCATTATATACAATAGCTGTTGAAGTATACCCTTGTCCTTGAAAGGTGATATTAGGTTTAGTTTTTGGAATAATGACCTTTTCACTGCATACACAATAACAAAATTACTCGTTTTATCTCAGATAATATCTTATGTTCAACAACAAAACAATGAGTAAAGTTATTCCAAGAACAATAATTTAACTAATTAATTGTACACACAGAGTCTAAAAAAATTTTACACCACAATACAGTAATTCAATATGTTTGTCGAGAGGGTTGATAAGATATGGAATTGGGCCTACCAAAAGCTAGCTCATGAGGTGAGGATCGCCCAAGTCATATAAGGAGACAAGTCTCTCATCCCTTAGCCGATGTGGGAGACTCAACGTCTACCTTATTTTTACGGTAACTAGTTTTACTTAATAATTATGTTGCACTTAGCTGTAGTGATTTATAAGGTGACTTGATAGCGTACTAAATGTTCGTTTACACTGATATTATATAGAAGTAAAACTCAAGGGATAAAGGATTTACAAATATATGCCACTGTTGATCCAAATCAAGGTCCTTGTGGCGCTGAAATTCCCAACAGAATCAACAGCAGCTTGCACGGTAGTGAAATTGCAGCAACCATTATGATCAACACAGAGAATGGAGGTTGTAGTAGGATCTATAGTTGGGAAATTTGGGGAGAAATTGTCACAGATTGATTGTTTTTTGTCATCACGGTGATGACGATGATGACCTCGATGAATTATTCTTGAGATAATTGGAGATGATAATTCCTCCAAAGTTAAACGATCGAATATGTTAAAGGAAATTGATGCCAACATGGCCACAATTGCAACGGAAAGAGAGAAATATATGCCTTTTGGAATATTCATTTTTCGTATAGGAACTAAAACAAAGAAGGTGAGAGATATATTAATTGAGAGGATGAGATATTTTCAAATAGGAAATCTTGGATTAATATATATATATATATACTTGGAAAAACAAAAGGGAAAAAAAAGGGGTAAAAAGAGGAGTACATGAATGAATGAAGTATAAGAATGGTTTGACATGTCTTGCAAATTACCCTGTCCCTTTTGGTTATTTTTTAGCAGAATGCACGTACCTACCTGATTTGACATCTTTCTCACACTGTAACTCCTAAGTAACTATATTAGGAAAGGTCTCGGGATCGAGTCCCTGGATATGAAAGGGTTGTGGTGGAGTAGTAAGTACTCCTTCATCCTTAATCAGAGGTCTCGGATTCTAGTCTCTGGATACAGAGTCGCCTTTGTTAAGGAGCACTTTACCCCCAATGTGGGACTTTCCGGCGCGAATCCGAATTTAGTCGGGCCCAATGTGAGTACCAGACACCAAGTAGAACAAATAAAAATAAGAAAAAACCTGTCATCACAATATAAGAAGCATTAGGTGACATTATAAAATAATAATATACTCCTAATTATAAATTATGAATCAGAAATATTAGTCCTCTCATGAGTTTGATTCATCGGATTAAACTAAATACGCCTGCGTCTAATTTGCAGGTCAATAAATTAACTTCATTTTTCAACATTATCTTTCGATTATAATTTGTCATAATAAAAAAAAAATCTATTTATAACATGAAAAGAAAGTAGTATTAATAATATTTTTATTTAGAGTGAAGATGGGGTGGGTGGATAGATGCGGGATGGGGGCGGGGTTTGATGGTTTGGGTGTGGGGGTGCGATGGTGGGGATGGAAAATACGGAATAGGTTGAGGAAGGTTGAAAAGGAGTTTTGGAAAATATTTTTCCTTCTCTCGATAACGAAAATATTTTACGCTGGTCATTAACATATATGTTTACCTATATCTTAGCTGGGTCCCGGTTATGCATTGTTATTATATTAAGTAACTAGTCCAGCAATCTGATTCTTGATAATGAAATTTATTATTTGCAACTTACCTGAAAACACATTTTATCAATATAGTGTTGCTTTATATATATGTAATTTGAGTTATTCTTGTTTTTTATTGTACGTAGAGATCAAGATCTATGTTCGTGATACCCAAATTAATGGGAAAGGTAACTTGAATTCTAATCAGAAGAATATCAAAATGTGGAGAAGCAATGGACAAACAACATGACTGGAGAACAAAAAAGAGAGATTGAATTGAACTTTTGTATATAAGATGGAAGTTGAGTTTGAGAAAATGAAGGAGAACGAGAAAAAGCAACAACGACAATAGCCCAGTAAAATTCCACTAGTGAGGTCTAGGGAGGGTAGAGTGTACGCACACTTTACCCCTACCCCAAAGGGGGTAGAGAGGCTGTTTTCAGGAGACCCTCGGCTCATACACAATAGATCTGTGACAAAAAACCCTGAAAAATAATATCAGCAACGTGAGAGACAACAAATAAATAGAAAAAGAAGTAACAAAAATATTATGCAAAAGTGTGAAACACAACATAAATCACTAGCAGTGCTAGACAAAATTCTATATCATACTCGTCGGTACAAAGAGAGAAATCGGGACAAAGAGAAAAATCGCTCGACTACACCCTAATGCTCGACCTCCATACCTAGCCTGCACATTTCCCAAATTTTAGGAAGAATTTGAAAAAGATTACGCTAAAGATGGGGAATGGAAGGATGGTACATTTCTGGACTAGATAAATTGATACAGAGAGATTAAAGGATGAACATCTTACTCCATATACAGTCTATATCTCATAATAAAAACATCAAAACATAGTTAGCAGTTTGCTTTAAAATGGTATGTCATATTCAAACATTTGAAAAGTATAAATACATTTAACAAGAAGTATCCAACCAGAAATAATTTTGCAAAAAGTCTTCAACAATTTCAGCAATTACATATTCTATTCAGCTTCCGAAAAGAAAAATAGCAGCAACATTAACTTGAACATCATCCCACAATAGCATAGCAGCAAAAGTAATTCAAACAACATCCAATCTTTACTTTCTCCAGTTCTGCTTCTCCTCTTCCAACCGAAAACAAAAATAGAAAAACACGCTTTAATTTTAAAATAAATTAATTTTCTGATTTGAAAATAAAATAAAAAAATATAAAGGACCCAAAATCAACCTATGATAAAAAGCAACAACCAGAAAGAAAAATAAAGGTAAAAATTAAAGCAAGAATTCTGCACACTAGTAGGTAAAATAGATTCTCACCATATGGCCTTGCTTCTGTTGCACCACTCCTTTTGATGTACATTGTTGGTAATGGAGAATAAAGACAATGGCAAAGCTGTCTACCTCGAAAATACGAGTAACAATTAAATTTGATTTGTGGTTTTAAAGATATGCGATATAATCCAATACTAACTAATAAACAAGTGATATAGAATATGGATGAGAAGAATTGATGAACCAAACCAGTGTTGCTAGAGCAGTAGACACTTCGAGCTCGATGATCTCGAGGTGAGTTAGGAGAAATAAAGCAAGAAAAGTAAAGTAAGTGTAATAAAGCTAAAGAATGATTCTGAACAGCAGTAAACAAGAAAAGTAAGATAATATATTCTTTATCAATGATCAGATGGTCTTTACAAATGATTGGGGTCCCCTTTATATAGGAGGGGAAACCCTAAATATGGCACATTTTTATTTACAGTAAAGAATTTTATTGGTACGACTGTATAACAACCTAGTACGGATTTATACTAATTCGTACAAATCTATCCGGGGATTTAGACCATGATATTTGGAGACGTGGCGAGAATCTTGTCCTTTCCATAACAAACTCATAACGGCATTATTCGGCATCAGTCGTACCTGGCTTTAATGCTTAACGAGCACCCCGGACCTAGAACATCGTATTCCACCTTCGAACCCGAGCTCGACATCTTCCAAACATTTGCCCTCAAGGCAACATCTTGAGCCTGCGAAATCGGGCTTCCTGATTTCGACCGTATACAGATAGTCCCCGTGTTTCTTCGAATGAAATGACAAGAAACGATTTGAATTCTTGAGTTTCCGAAGTCCCCAATGGTGTCATAATTCCCATGACGCAAGCGTCGAAACGACCGAAGCATCCCATCGGTTCTCTTCCTCAAATCATTAAATGCATGTCAGAGCCGTTCGGCCATCAGTGTCAATGAACAGTCGCCGATTTTCTCTATATATACTCGTTTACACTTCTCATTAATAACTTTCACTCTTATTTGCAACGCCTCTTTTCTTCTCTAACTTCCCCTTCGCCATCAGCTCTTCCACCTTATCAACTTTAAAACCTCCACGACTTACCAACTTCTTCCTTCTTCTTCCAAAAATCAATGGGAAAAAATTCCAAATCTGTTCCTCAAAAAGAAGGAACCTCCTCTTCTTCCTCTCGTCCGGCCGGCGGTAAGCCGCCGACGCTCCATGAGATTGTACCGAGTAGCTATTCCTTAAAAAAGGATTTTACGGTCGAGAATCCTCCCGATGTCCCTGGCCGTTGGGAGCACGCTTCAAGGTATATAAGTTCGATTACGAAAAAGCACCTCGAAGTTGTGAGAAGAGAGTGCGGTTGGGAAGAGAAGGTCGTGCTGCAAATACCTTCTCGTGAAGAGGACATCACAACCTACATAGAGGGGTTCCTAAGTGTATACACTTACCCCTTTACGTTGGGTCCTCTCTGTCACAACCCAAATCCTAATTCAGGTCACGATGGCGCCCAACACCGTTGTCAGGCAAGCCGACACTAATTATCCAGTGAATGTAGTTTGTCTTTCTATTAAAGAATATAACACATAGCAGGGCATTTAAGGTTTCGAAAACAAAAACTCAACTTTAATTAATTACACCACCAAAAGAATAGTCTACCAATGTGTGTGCCAGGAACTAGTATCACAAGACTACAGGCATCTAGAAGAGTAGATTCAAAAGGATAAAAGAACTATCCCATTTTCTAAGAAGAGATAGACAAAATAGCAAAAGAGAGACTCCAAAGTGCTGCTGAACGGCATCAAGAGAAGCAACTCACCGTGAAGCCTCGAACCACGTGAAATCAGGGACGAGCTCCGGACTGGTAACCAGATGCACCTGCATCAGAACCTGTACAATTAATTACAGAAGCGTAGCATGAGTACATAAACAATATATACCCAGTAAGTATCCAGTCTAATCTCGAAGAAGTAGTGACGAAAGGTCGACTTGACACTCACTAGGTCCAATCAGTATATTTAGATGTAAAATTCAACATAAATACAAGTACACATGAATAGTAAAACAATGAATGTCGAGCATACTCACATAACCTATTTACGTGGCGAAAACTCCAACATACAATTACAAATTTGTTATCTAAGACATCTAACAGTTTAAAAGTTATGAATTATATCAAACAGGTAGCATGCGCATAATGTGTCGAGGAGTACGGTCTGAACCAACATAATAATAAATATGCATTTCCGAAGGGTCGAATGGCGCGAACCATAGATGCATCTATTAACCTATCGTGGCGTACGGACCGCTCCCATAAGAGTAGTGGAAAGAATCACTCCGCTCGCGGAATATAAATTTGCGAAGCGGTCACAGATAAACACAACATTTTTCTTTAAATCCTTTTCCAATATAACAATTCGTTTGAAAAAATCAAGTTCTAGGATTTCTTGAAAATAAGTTTTCATACAAGGAGATCACAAGGCATATAGTTCAATTAACGGAGTTCGCAAGGAATGGTGTAAACCTAACTACCCGGACATAACAAGAATAGTCACTACGCACGGACTCTCCTCACCTCGTACATACGTAATCCCCACAAATAATGACACATAGTTAATTACTTCACCTATGGGGACAATTACCTCTTATAAGGTTAGAAAGGAGACTTACCTCGTTTCAAGCTTACTTTCCGGATCAAGAATGCGCCCAAATCTCCAAATTCGTTGCCCAAGAACCCGAAACTAGCCAAGCATGCTCAAGAGTCCAAAATTCTCCAATTTAAATAATTATCTCAACCTAGTTTGCAATATCCTAAAATGTACCCCCGGGCCTACAAGCTCGGATTCCGGAAATTTTCAAGAGAAATTGTTACCTATAACCTAAGGATCAATAATATATAGTTTTTGCATGATTCCATAAAAAATTTCTTGTTTAAATCTTATTTTTCTCAAAACCCTACGTTTTACTCTAAACCCATGATTTTCACAATTTTTGTGTGTTAATCTACTCAAAACTCAAGTATATATCTCACATTTAAGTAGGGATTAATTTACCTCACGATGCTAGGTTGAATCTCCCCTTTGAAAGCTCCCCAAATCGTCCAAAGATGAAAGAAAATGGCCAAAAATGCCTAAATCCCGCACTTAAAACAACCTCGCTGCCTCCAGGACTTTGGCACCTGCGGCTCGAGGACCGTACCTGGGGTCTCGCATCTGCGACCGAGTGCTCGCACCTGCAGAAGAGGAGAAGAAGGCCAGGGGTCGCACCTGCGGAACGAAGCCCGCACCTGCGACTCCGCTTCTGCGGGAAAAGACCCGCACCTGTGGAAATTGGCAGCCCCTCTAAGGCCACACCTGCGAGGATTTGACCGCGCATGTGGTGGCATCCGGGCCCACCCGAGGCCCCGTCCAAATATACCAACAAGTTCTAAATCATAATACGGACTGCTCGAGCCTTTGGAATGTCCGAAACAATGCTAAATATAAGAATCATACACCAAAACTAAATTGAATCAAACTTTGAACTTTAAGTTCTTGAATTCACTTTCAACATGCCGAAACATACCTATACTACTCGGAATGACACCAAATTTTGCGAGCAAGTCATAAATGACATGAAGAACTATTCCCAGTCTCGGAATTCCTTACGGACCTCGATAACACAAAAACACATTCCAAACATCAATTTTTGAACTTAAGGAATCATATTTCTCTATTTGGCGTTGAAACTCTCCCGAGTCATCCGAAACCCGTTCCGAACATACGCCGAAGTTCGAATCATCGTACGAACCTACTGGAGCGTTCAAATCTCGATTCCGAGGTCGTTTACTAAAAATGTTGACCGAAATCAAACTTGGCCTTTAAGGCCAACCTTAAGGAACTAAGTGATCCTATACCACCCCAAACTCCTCCAAACCTCAAACTACCCGTCCCCGCAAGCTATAAATCAGTAAAAGCAAATACGAAAAGTCTCGTTTAGGGGCATGGGGTTCTAGAACACAAGACGAACGGTCGGGTCGTTACATTCTCCACCTCTTAAACAAATGTTCGTCCTCGAACGGGTCTAGAATCATACCTGGAGTGCTGAATAAGTGTGGATATATGCTCCGCATGTCCTCCTCGGGCTCCAAAGTCGCCTTCTCGACTGGTTGGCCCCTCCACTGGACCCTTACGGCGGAAACCCTCTTGGACCTCAATTGGCGATCGTACCTGTCAATGATAGCAACTGGCTCCTCCTCATAACCCAGTCCCTCGTCTAGCTGAATGGTGCTCAAGTCTATCATGTGAGAGAAGTCGGCGTGGTACATCCGGAGCATGAAAACATGGAAGACCGGATGAACTCCTGATAAACTGGGAGGTAAAGCGAGCTCATAAGTAACCTCCCCAACTCTCCTCAACACCTCAAATGGACCAATAAACCTTGGGATCAGCTTGCCCTTCTTCCCAAACCTTATAATACCCTTCATCGGCGAGACTTCCAATAGGACCTTCTCGCCGACCATAAATGATACATCACGCGCCCTTTGATCCGCATAACTCTTCTATCTGGATTGCGCTGTGCGAAGCCTCTCCTGAATCAACTTTACTTTCTCCAAAGCATCCTTCACCAGATCGGTGCCATATAACCTAGCCTCACCAAGCTCAAACCACCCGATGGGAGATCGACATCGCCGACCATACAAGGCCTCGAATGGAGCCATCTCAATGTTGGACTGATAACTGTTATTATAAGCAAACTCAGCCAAAGGCAAGAACTGGTCCCACTGTCCTCCAAAGTCAATCACACATGCTCGGAGCATGTCCTCTAATATCTGAATTGTCCGCTCCGACTATCTGTCGATCTGATGGTGGAATGTTGTGCTTAGCTCTACCCGGGTGCCTAACTCATTATGTACTGCTCTCCAGAAGTGCGAGGTGAACTGAGGACCTCTATCTGATATAATGGACACAAGCACACCGTGCAACCGAAATATCTCCCGAATATAGACCTGGGCCAACCTCTTTGAAGTATAGGTAGTAGCTACTAGAATTAAATGTGCCGACTTGGTCAACCTGTCCACAACAACCCAAATCGCATCAACCTTCCGCAAGGTCCGAGGCAACCTAACTACGAAGTCCATAGTGATGTGCTCCCATTTCCACTCAGGTATAGGCATCTGCTGAAGCAGGCCTCCTGGATTCTGGTGCTCATACTTAACCTGCTGGCAATTTAGACATCTAGCCACATACTCCACTATGTCCTTTTTCATCTGCCTCCACCAGAAATGCTGCCTCAGGTCACGATACATCTTCGTAGCACCATCGTGAATAGAATACTTGGAAGTATGTGCCTCCTCTAGAATCCTCTCCCTCAGGCCGTCAACATTAGGGACACATATGCGACCTTGAAGTTTCAGAACACCGTCCTCGCCAATAGAAACCTCCTTGGCACCACCATGTAACATTGTCTCCTGGAGAACTGCCAAGTGCGGATCATCAAACTGTCGAGCCTTGATCTCCCCCAATAATGAAGACTGCGCAACAACACGTGCAAGAACTCGGCTGGGCTCTAAAAGGTACAACCTCACCAGGCGATTAGCCAAGGACTGAATGTCCAAAGCTAGAGGTCTCTCCTCTACTGAAATGAAAGCCAAGCTACCCATAGTCTCCGCCTTCCTTCTTAAGGCATCTGCAACCACATTTGCCTTGCCCGGATGATAAAGAATAGTAATATAATAATCCTTCAATAGCTCAAGCCATCTACACTGCCTCAAATTAAGATCCCTCTGCTTGAACAAGTGCTGCAAACTGCGATGGTCTGTATAAACCTCACAAGGCACCCCATACAAGTAGTGCCTCCAAATCTTAAGAGCATGAACAATCGCCGCCAGCTCCAAATTGTGCACAAGTTCTTCTCATGGACCTTCAGTTGACGTGAATAATATGCAATAACTCGCCCCTCCTACCCCAATACACATCCCAAAACAACGCATGAAGCGTTGCAATAAACTGTATACATCCCCGAACCGGAAGGCAACACTAGAACTGGTGATTGGTCAAGGTTTCCTTGAGCTTCTGGAAGCTCGCCTCACACTCGTCGGACCATCGGAATGGGGCACCCTTCTGGGTCAATCTAGTCAGAGGGGAGGCAATGGATGAAAAACCCTTCACAAACCGATGATAATAACCTACCAGTCCCAAGAAGCTCCTGATCTCTGTCGCTGAGGTAGGGCGTGGCCAACTTTGAACTGCCTCAATATTCTTAGGATCCACCTTGATACCCTCCTCGGATACCACGTATCCCAAGAATGTCACCGAATCTGACCAGAACTCACGCTTGGAGAAATTAGCGTACAACTTTTGTTCCCGCAAGGTCAGGAGCACAACTCTCAAATGCTGCTCGTGCTCCCCCAGGCTATGTGAGTAGATCAGAATGTCATCAATAAAGACAATGACAAAAGAATCAATATAAGGCCTGGACACCCTATTCATCAAATTCATAAATGATGCGGGGGCATTAGTCAAGCCAAAGGACATCACCAGGAACTCATAATGACCGTATCTCGTGCGGAAAGCAGTCTTCGGAACATCTGAGTCCCGAATCTTCAGTTGATGGTACCATGATCTCAAGTCAATCTTAGAAAACACCCGAGCACCCTGCAACTGGTCAAACAAATCATCGATACGCGACAACGGGTAATTGTTCTTGATGGTGACTTTGTTCAACTGGTGGTAGTCAATACACATCCACATAGTCCCATCCTTCTTCTTCACAAATAACACTAGAGCACCCCAAGGTAGTACACTCGGCCTGATAAACCCCTTAGCTAACAACTCCTCAAGCTATTCTTTCAATTCCTTTAATTCCTTTGGAGATATGGGGGAATAGATATAGGCTGGGTGCCTGGATCCAAGTCAATGCAAAAATCAATGTCACGATCTGGTGGCATTCCTGGAAGGTCTGAAGAAAATACATCAGCAAACTCTCAAACTACTGGCACTGAATCAATCGTCGGAGACTCGGCGGTGTTGTCCCACACATAAGCAAGATAAGCCAAACAACCCTTCTCGACCATACGTCGAGCCTTCAGGAAAGAAACAACTCGACTAGATGCACTAACTGAGGAACCCCTCCACTCCAACCTTGGAAACTCAGGCATGGCTAGAGTAACCGTCTTGGCATGGCAATCTAGGACAACATGATAAGGGGATAACCAATCCATGCCCAGGATGACCTCAAAATCAGTCATATCAAGTAACATGAGGCCCTATCTGGTCTCGAACCCACAGAATATAACCACACAGGACCTATAAATTCGATCCACAACCATAGAATCGCCCACAAGAGTGGACACATAAACAGGAGTACCCAAGGACTCACGAGGAATATCCAGGAAATGAGCAAATAAGACCAATACATATGAATAAGTGGATCCTGGATCAAATAATATCGATGCATCCCTACCGCATACCGAAATAATACTTGTGATCACGGCATCTGAGGCTACTACATCTAGTCTGTCCGGGAAAACATAGAATCTGGCTGGGCACCGGATGATTGACCTCCACCTGAATGGACAGGAGCTGATTGGGCTCCCCCTGCCTGGCCTCCACCTCTAGGACGACCCTTACCAGCCTGTCCTCCACCTCTAGGTGGTCGGACCGCCGGTGCTGAAACCATAGGCTGGTGACTCTGCTACACAGCCTTGCCCCGAAGCCTGGGACAAAACCTCTTCATGTGACCTGGATCCCCACATTCATAACAACCTCTCGGCGCCATAGCCTGCTGCAATGAAGAAGAATCCTGAATAGATTGAGGGCAGTATGAACTCTCTGGCATAGCACTGAAATAAGAGCTGGAAGATCCATGATGACTAGAGTACCCGCCGGAGGAACCTTGAATGGATGGTGGACGATAAGAAATCTCCGGCATCGCGCTGAAATAAGGCCTCACTGGAGCACCTCGAGGAGGTGGTGGGGGTGCTGAATATGAAGGCCTACTAGGCTGGCCCCTACCAAACTGACCTCTGCCCCTAGCTGGAGCACCTCTGAAATCCCTAGAAAACTGAGCTCTCTTATCCTGATGTCCCTGCTCTCTGCTCTTTGATCGATAGTCCTCAATCCTGCGAGCAATCTCTACTACAAGCTGATAAGGAGTCCCCATCTCCACCTCTCGGGCCATGTTGACCCTAATATCCGAGTGCAACCCAGCTACAAATATTTGCACTCTCTCTGCGTCAGTAGGAAGTATCATAAGTGCATAACGAGACAGCTCAAAAAACCTAGCCTCGTAGTCGGTCCCTGACATCTGACCCTGCACTAGATGCTCAAAATGATACCACAGCTCTTCGCTCTTCGAGGGTGGAATATACCTGTCTAGGAATAGCTGAGTGAACTGCTCCCAAGTGATAGGAAGAGAATCTGCTGGTCTGCCAAGAACATAAGACTGCCACTATCTACGGGCCCTGCCCTCTAGATGAAAAGTAGTGAAGTCAACTCCGTGGGACTCCAGTATCCTCATATTGTGCAGTTTGTCCCTGAACCTATCAATAAAATACTGAGCATCCTCATGACGCTCGCCTCCGAAGACAGGAGGGTGCAGTCTGGTCCATCTGTCTAGTAGCTTATGCAGATCACCGTCCGCAGCTGGTCTGGGCTCAAGTGTTGCTGCTGCTACTGGCTGAACCCCACCCGCGGGCAGTATACCCAGGGTCTGATAAAATGTAGTTGCATGTCCTACGGCCTGGGCATTAGGGGTGTGTGCTCCCCTCCTGCCTGAGATGTGTCCGGGTCCGCTGGAAATAAACCAGTCTGAGTCATAGTATCCATGAACTGCATCATACGGCCCATGACCTCCTGAAATCCCGGCATCGACATGAAGTCTAACAGGACAGGATCTGCTGCGGGCGCCTCTCCCTACTCCTCAGTGATAGGATCCTCCGCTAGATCTACTGGCGGTGCAATCGGGGCAGCTTTGGGACGCCCTCATCCCCTACCTCGGGCCAGTGTTCTCCCCCGACCTCTGCCACAGCCTCTGACGATGGGGGTAGCGGCCCCTTCTGGGTCTGGAACGTCGGCTGCGCGCGTCCTCACCATTTGTGAGAGAATAGAAGAGTGAGATTTAGCATATCATCAACTTCACGATAGGAGATAAATAAAGAGAGATTTTCTAACACCCTATAGCATTCTGAAGATAAATACAGACGTCTCCGTACCGATCCGCAAGACTCTATTGGGTTAGCCTGTAACTCGTGAGACCTACATGAACCTAGAGCTCTGATACCATGTTGTCACGACCCAAATCCTAATTCAGGTCGCGATGGCTCCCAACACCGTCGTCAGGCAAGGCGACACTAATTATCTAGTGAATCTAGTTTGTTTTTCTATTAAATTCTCTTCTTATCTTAAAAATAATTTAGCCACTATGCATGGAATATAACATATAGCAGGGCATTTAAGTTTTGAAAACCAAAAGCCAACTTTAATTAATTACACCACCAAAAGAAAAGTCTACCAATGTGTGTGCCAGGAACTAGTATCACAAGACTACAGGCATCTAGTAGAGTAGATTCAAAAGGATAAAAGAACTATCCCACTATCTAAGAAGATATAGAAAAAATAGCAAAAGAGAGACTCCAGAGCGCTGTTGAACGACATCAAGAGAGGCAGCTCACTGTGAAGCCTCGAACCACGTGAAATCAGGGACGAGCTCCGGACTGGTAACCAGACACCTACCTCAGAACCTGTACAATTAAGTACAGAAGCGTAGCATGAGTACATAAACAATATGTACCCAGTAAGTATCCAGTCTAATCTCGAAGAAGTAGTGACGAGAGGTCGACTTGACACTCACTAGGTCCAATCAGTATATTTAGATGTAAAATTCAACATAAATACAAGTACACATGAATAGTAAAACAATGAATGTCGAGCATACTCACATAATGTATTTACGTGGCGAAAGTTCCAACATACAATTACAAATTTGTCTGCTAAGACATCTAACAATTTAAAAGTTATGAATTATATCAAACAGGTAGCATGCGCATAATGTGTCAAGGAGTACGGCCTGAACCAACATAATAATAAATGTGCACTGCCAAAGGATCGAACGGCGTGAAACATAGATGAATCTATTAACCTATCGTGGCATACGGCCCGCTCCCATGAGAGTAGTGAAAAGAATCACTCCGCTCGCAGAAAGTAAATTTGTGAAGCGGTCACACATAAACACAACATTTTTTCTTTAAATCCTTTTCCAATATAACAATTCGTTTGGAAAAATCAAGTTCTAGGATTTCTTGAAAACAAGCTTGCATACAAGGAGATCACAAGGCATATAGTTCAATTAACGGAGTTCACAAGACATGGTGTAAACCTAACTATCCGGACATAACAAGAATAGTCAATACGCACAGACTCTCGTCACCTCGTACGTATGTAGTCCCCACAAATAACGACACATAGTTAATTATTTCACCTATCAGGACAATTCTCTCTTACAGACTTACCTCATTTCAAGCTTACTTCCCGGATCAAGAATGCGCCCAAATCTCCAAATTCATCACCAAAGAACACGAAACTAGCCAATCATTATATAAATAAATCAATCTATGCTCAAGAATCAAAAATTCTCCTATTTAAATAATTATCTCAACCTAGTTTGCAATATCCTGAAATGTACCTCCCGGGCCCACTTGCTCGGATTCCCGAAATTTAAAGAGAAATTGTTACCCATAACCTAAGGATCAACAATATATAGTTTTTGCATGATTCCATAACAAATTTCTTGTTTAAATCTTATTTTTCTCAAAACCCTAAGTTTTACTCTAAACCCATGATTTCCACAATTTTTGTGTGTTAATCTACTCAAAACTCAAGTGTAAATCTCACTTTTAAATAGGAATTAACTTACCTCACGATGCTAGGTCGAATCTCCTCTTTGAAAGCTCCCCAAATCGTCCAAAAGATGAAAAAAAATGGCCAAAAATGCCTAAATCCAGCACTTAAAACAACCTCACTGCCTCCAGGACTTTCGCATCTGCGGCTCGAGGATCGCACCTGCAGTCTCACATCTGCGAGTGAGTGCTCGCACCTGCGGAAGACGAGAAGAAGGCCAGGGATCACATTTGGGGAACGGAGCCCGCACCTGCGGCTCCGCTTCTGTGGGAAAAGGTCTGCACCTGCGGAAATTGGGCAGCCCCTCTAAGGCCGCACCTGCGAGGCTTTGACCGCGCCTGCGGTCTCGCACCTGTGGCTGGTCCTTCGCAGGTGCGGTCGCACCAGACGTGATGCACCAGCAGCTCTTTTTGAGCTTGGTTTGCCTTGCGTGATGTTTGAATGGAATCCGATCCCACCCGAGGCCCCGTCCAAATAAACCAACAAGTTCTAAATCATAATACGGACTCGTTCGAGCCTTTGGAATGTCCGAAACAACGCTAAATCTAAGAATCATACCCCAAAAATTAATTGAATCAAACTTTGAACTTCAAGTTCTTGAATTCACTTTCAACATGCCGAAACATACCTATACTACTCGGAATGACACCAAATTTGCGAGCAAGTCATAAATGACATGACGGAACTATTCCCGGTCTCGAAATTCCGTTTGGACCTCGATAACACAAAAACACGTTTCAAACCTCAATTTTTTAACTTAAGGAATCATATTTCACTATTTGTCGCTGAAATGCTCCCGGGTCATCCAAAACCTATTCCGAATATACGCCCAAGTCTGAAATTATCGTACGAACCTACTGGAGTGTTCAAATCTCAATTCCAAGGTTGTTTACTAAAAATATTGACCGAAGTCAATCTTGGCTGGCCGTTAAGGCCAACCTTAAGGAACTAAGTGTTCCTATACCACCCCAAACTCCTCCAAACCTCGAACTACCCGTCCCCGCAAGCTATAAATTAGTAAAAGCCAATATGGAAAGTCTCATTTAGGGGCACGGGGTTCTAGAACACAAGACGACCGATCGGGTCGTTACACTCTCGGTCCGCTCCTGCTTGAAGTCTGCAGAAGATATCAAGTTACCCTGGGCCAAATCCATTCGTCCTTTTGGCGAATAGTAATAATTATGAGGTTTATCGCTGAAAAGGCCGGTCTTGAGCTCGCCTTCAACCATCATATCCGCTTATATTGACCTCATCTTTTTGAAGTTTGCTCAAACTTCAACGCTGAACAACCAAGTTCTTCTTTGCCAGTAATGACGAAGACAAGGATCGAGGTTGGATGAGCCGGTTCATCTGGGTGAGGACCATCGATGTCATTCCCGAGGAGCATATGTCGTTCCCTAAGAAATGGAACTTCGAACGTGAGCGGGATTTTTTCTTTAGTTTTTTCCACATTTTTTTCTAAGATTTGTGTTACATTTTATCCTTTTTCTGTAGTGGTCCCGTGGATGCCCAATGCGGTTCTCGACCTCAAGTATTGGGTTCTTAAACTAGCCTCTACTTCGTCATATGATAAACGCAAGTGGCAGGACTTGTCGAAGAGCAAGTGGGAAGCAAAACATCATGGTTCATGTTTCAGTATTTCCTTTCTTATTAAGAATGCCCCTCTTTCTATAACTTAACTTTTATGTGGAAGGTATTGTGGAATTCTTTAAGATGAGGCCGCCCTCTCTCGGGGAGAACGTTGAACCTTCGGCTTCAAATCCAAAAAAGGATAACAAAAGAAAGAGGACCTCAAAGAGCGAGGACACCCAAAACAAAGAAGTGTCTGCTCGGAGGCGCAAGAAGAGCGTCGTCATTAACGTGGGTATTGACTCAGTCCACCAGTTTATGGACGATGAAGACGACGAGGTGGAGGGTTCGTCTTTGGTGGCCCGAACCAATAAATCTACTGAGGCTGCCAAGCTCGTTGAGACCGGAGACCCTAGCCACGAAGAAGGGACTTCAAAGAAAAGAAGGAAGAAGGCCCTGCATCGCCTGATGTGGTGACTGCTTCCCAAAATTCTGGCAGTACTCCAAAAGGAGCAAGCTCCAAAGCTCCTCTGCCCCAACAGAGTGCCTCAGGTGATCTCCCCAAGGCTGTGATAGTAGGTCATTCCCCGTCACTTACGTCCTACTCCGAGAACGCTATCAGGGATGCTCATAACCTAAAGACATCCGAGTTAGGCAGCGTCCCGAGTGAAGACAACCCCTTCCAGGGCTGCTTTGCCGGAGTCAATGAAGCTAACCTAGCAGATGCAACCTCATGCTTCGAAGAGGCCCAACGTCTTTTCTCGAGTGTAAGCCTTAACAGTGTTGTAATTTCTTTAATGCCATAATTTCGTCTTTCGCTTAACTGATCATTCCTTTCTTTTCTGTAGGCGTTCAATAAATTTAAGGCCGAACTGAGTCATTGTGAAGCCGAGCTGCATAAATCTCTAAACGAAGAAAAAACCCTTAGGCTTTCTCGACAAAAAAAAGAAGAGTTGAAGAACCTTCGGTCGGAGTTGACCAAAGCTCGTGAATACGGGGATGAGCTGGAGAAGCAAGTAACCTCTATTCTGAAAGAATACGGGCTTCCTCTCCGTCTTCGGAGGCTAACACTTCAATGTCTCAGCTGCAGCAAAAGATGGAGATGTTGGAGCGTCTTCGTAGTGAGGTCGATCAAGTCAACTCCGAGTGTAATAAATGGAAAGCAAAGATGGACACCTTGGCTGCAGCGAAAGAAGATGCACTGACGAAAGTATATGTGTTGACCCAAGTCACTGCATGGTTTTGAAGATTGAAAAATGCCTACCCAGTTGAACCAGGTCCATCAGGGCAAACATCTCGAACAAACCAATTGGCACAAGAATCGTACATGCACAGGAGATAAACGTGATCTGTGAATTATCCATGAACTAAGAGGTTGTCTCCTAATGCGAAAAGGTTGCAAATTGATAAGGGGTTAGAGTTCGAGTTCAGCAAGGACATAAATAAAAGAAGGAAGTTGAGATAAATACAAACTCTTCGACCAAGGAAGAATTGCATTAGAACTAAGCAAGAACATCTTAGCTTCTGGCGCTATATAATGTTGAAGTATTCCTACTGAAGAAGCATTCGCACATATACAGAATTGAAGCAAGAACTGAAGGCAAAATTACCAGAGAAATTTTGCAAGCAGAATCTTTGTGCAATACAGAAGCTACTGACCAGCTAGAAGAACCAGTTCCATCAGTTTGTCATTCGAGTCTAGTTGGTTGTAGTAGGTGATTTAATATTGTAACTTTCAGCTTTATTAGAAGTAATTGTAATAGGTACACGTTGTTCAAGTTAGAGTTAACTTTAAGCTTGTCGCAATTAGCTAGAGGCTAGGTTTCTACAAAGGGATTAGATTTAGTCCTTAGGTTTACAAAAGAGTTTATTTTGTAAATGTTGTTTGGCTCAGAATTGTAGTGAAGAGTTTGGGAAAATCCTACTAAGGAGTAGGTCGTGGTTTTTCACCTTTTGAGCCAGGTGTTTTCCACGTAAAAATCTCTGTGTTTTTACTTTACTGCATTTAGTATTCCGCGCAAGTAGAAGTTGGAACACCAAGAGGAACCAGGTTCTTCTATTGAGACATCACTCGAAAATTGGACACCACACAAATCACCCCTCCTCTTGTGTGGTATTGACGTATAAAACATCAATTGGTATCATATCAGGTTATCCTTGATAAGGTTAACACCTTGGAAAAGATCAAAATGAGTGCACCACCTGGAAACTGGGAGGGTCAATCAACTGCAAGGCCACCACTCTTCAATGGCCAGTATTACTCTTGGTGGAAGAACAGGATGAAAAACCACCTGATTGGAGAAGACTATGAACTCTAGGACATAGTCACTGATGTTCCTCTAGCTACCATGATGAAGACTGATAAAGGTATAGATGTACCAGACTAGATCTGACTATATTGCTGAGGATCTGAAGAAATGGGAAAAGAATGCAAAGGCCAAGAAGTGGCTAGTGTGTGGACTAGGTCCAGACGAGTATAACAGAATCCAAAGCTGCACCACTGCCAAAATATATATGGGATACCTTGCAAGTAGCCCATGAAGTAACACCTCAGGTAAAAAGATCAAGAGGTACTCTTCTATACTCACAGTATAAAAATTTCACTATGAAAGAAGGAAAGAGAATCCAAGAGATGTACACAAGGTTCACAACTTTGACAAATGAACTTAAGTCTCTTGGTAGAGTCATTCTTGAAGAGGACAGGGTAGAGAACATCCTGACAAGGGTCTTACCAATCTCCTGGGAAAGAAAAATCACTGCTATCCAGGAATCCATAAATATGGCAACTCTCAGATTGGATGAACTAATTGGAAATCTTACTGCATATGAGCTTAGAAGGTAGACAATGAAGATGGATGGTCCAAAGAAGGAGAGGAGTTTAGCACTGAGAATCACTGAGGGAGCAGATCTTGAGGAAGATGAGATGAACATGATTACCAAAGAATTCAGAAACTTTCTAATAAGGAAGAAAGGCATCTCTAGAGGAGGAACTTACAACAAAGCAAAAGCTCCAGAAAGGGCAAACAACGAGGGATGCTACAAGTGTGGAAAGACTAGCCGTCTTATCAAGAACTGTCCTCAGTGGGAAGTGAAATGGAAAAAGGAGAGATATGAAAGAAGGAACAGGAAGAAGGAACAGGTCCAACCCAATAAAACCACAACAAAAGCTATGGTTGCTTCTTGGGAGAAGATTTCAGATGAAGAATCAGAAGATGGTGAGAATGAAGATCAGGCGCTCATGGCAATTGGAGAATCCGATGAGGAATCACATGAAAAACCAGAGGTAAGTATCTCCCATCTTAAAAATAAAATAAAGTTCCTATCTAAGGAAAAACTCTCTGAGTTGCTACTTGATTTCATGGATGATTCCGAAGA
>ML402967.1:29467-72678 GCA_005239525.1 Nicotiana knightiana
ATGCCCTGATATGGCTTCAAGAGAATCATAGTAGCAACCAGAGAAGGATTGGATTTGGAAGTCAATTGCCTAAGTGGGATCCCAAAAGCAAGTATATCACTCTCCCTGAGAATAAAATCTGCACCCATTGTGGTAAGACTGGCCACTACAAAATTGAGTGTATTGCAAAAGAGCAAGCCAGTCGAAGAAATGAGAGTTTTGTTAAAAAGAAAAATTTGCTACCAAATTGGGCTAGAAAAAGCTTGATTCATCCATTCTCTCATAGAAAAGGACCGAAACTAGTTTGGGTTCTTAAAATTAACCCGTGATTCTTTTTGTAGGTGCGAGTGAGAGGAAGCAGATAAATTTGGTATTTGGATAGTAGCTGCTCAAAGCATATGAAAGGGAACATGGAACAGTTCCTTTTACTTGAAAGTCTCAAAGGAGGAAATGTCTCCTTTGGAAACGGAAAGAAAGGTGAAATTATTGGGGTTGGTAAGGTAGGTAAGGATGACACACGATCCATTGAACATGTGTATCTAATAGATGGCTTGAAATATAGCCTGATCAGTGTATCACAACTGTGTGACAGAGGTAACCTGGTTGCCTTTACTTCCACAAAATATTTTGTGATTAACCTGCTTACTGACAAGATTGTTTTGCAGGGAAAAAGAATGAATAACATCTATGTCATAGACTTGTCCACACTGTCTGAAAATGAACTCACTTGCCTAAGTGTGTTGGACAGTGATCCCCTCCTGTGGCACAAAAGACTTGGTCACCCAAGTCTAAATCAGCTAAACAAACTAGTTTCTAAAGACTTAGTGGTAGGGCTTCCTAACATTAAGTTCAAGGAAGACAAAGTTTGTGAGGCATGTGCAAGGGGGAAGCAGGTAAGATCTTCTTTCAAAAGTAAGAAAATGGTCAGTACCACCAGGACGTTGGAACTGGTTCATATGGACCTATGTGGTCCTATGAGAACTCTGAGCAGAGGTGGTAAGAAATATGTAATGGTGCTAGTTGATGACTATTCAAGGTTCACTTGGACCTTATTTCTGACATCTAAGGATGAAGCATTTGATATGTTCACCTCATTTGTCAAGAAAATTCAAAATCAGTTAGGAAATCAACTAGCATCAATAAGATCTGATCATGGTACTGAATTTGAGAATGCAAAGTTTGCTGAGTTCTGTGATGAACATGGTATCAGTCACAATTTCTCTTCCCCTAGAACCCCACAGCAAAATGGGGTTGTTGAAATAAAGAATAGAACTCTGGAAGATATGGCAAGAACCATGCTTCTTTCTAGCAAACTACCTCATAGCTTCTGGGCAGAAGCAATAAACACTGCATGCTATATAATAAATAGATGCATGACCAGGCCTCTGGTAGAGAAAACTCCTTATGAATTACTTAAAGGGAGAAAGCCCAACATATCCCACCTTAGGGCTTTCGGATGCAAGTGCTTTGTGCACAATAATGGCAAATATTCCCTAGGAAAATTTGATCCCAGAAGTGATGAGGGAGTATTCTTAGGATATTCATCACATAGCAAAGCTTATAAAGTGTATTATAAAAGAACTATGTGTGTAGAAGAAAGTATACATGTTGTCTTTAATGAAACTAACACTTTTGCTGAGAGACAGGAACCAAAAGATGAGGAGCTTGGACTGGTGAGAAGCAGTAAAAACATTGAAGCAAACATGGAAGATGGAACAGGTGATGGACCAGGTCCAACTACCCCAAGCAACACGACAGGGGGAACTCAACATATGAACCTTGGCCCTGATCCTATTCCATAACAACAAGACACCATGGGACTATCCAGAAATGAACAGTTGGTTCCCAAACAACACAGATATCAGAGTTCTCACCCTCTTGAGAACATCATAACAGATCTAACGTCTGGAATCAAAACAAGATTCTCTTTGAAAAATCTGTGTGCGTTTGATGCCTTTCTATCCTTGATTGAATCAAAGAACATTGGTGAAGCCCTACAGGATGCTGACTGGGTAAATGCCATGCAAGAAGAGCTGAATCAATTTGAAAGAAGTCAAGTGTGGCACTTGGTACCCAGACCACTAGACAGATCAGTGATTGGCACAAAGTGGGTCTTCAGGAACAAGCTCGATGAGGATGGAACTGTTACAAGAAACAAGGCTAGACTGGTTGTTCAAGGATACAGTCAAGAAGAGGGAATTGACTATGATGAGACCTTTGCCCCTGTGGCAAGACTGGAGGCAATCAGACTTCTTATAGCATTTGCTGCACACATGGAATTCACTCTCCATCAGATGGATGTTAAGAGTGCCTTCCTCAATGGCTATCTGAAGGAAGATGTATTTGTCAAACAGCCTCCAGGTTTTGAAAGCAAGGAGTCACCGGACCATGTATACAAACTTGACAAGGCTCTTTATGGTCTCAAACAAGCACCAAGAGTATGGTATGAGCGTCTATCAAAATTCTATCTAGAACATGGATACAAAAGAGGTAAAATTGACAGCACCTTGTTCTTAAAGGAAAAAGGTAAAGAACTCTTGGTTGTGCAAATATATGTGGATGATATCATATTTGGGGCGACTTCTGAGAAATTGAGTAAGGAGTTTGCTATACTTATGGGGAGTGAGTTTGAGATGAGTATGATGGGTGAGCTAAACTTCTTCTTAGGCTTGCAAATCAAGCAAAACTCAAATGGAACGATGATCCATCAACAAAAGTATGTGAAAGAATTGCTCAAGAAATTTAAAATAAAAGACTCAAAGGAAATAGACACCCCCATAGCCACAACTACAAAATTAGATGTGGATGAACCTGGTTCATCCGTTGTTCAGAAGCTATACAGAGGGATGATTGGGTCTCCATTATATCTCACTGCAAGTAAACCT
This sequence comes from Nicotiana knightiana, assembly GCA_005239525.1. Taxonomy (NCBI): domain Eukaryota; kingdom Viridiplantae; phylum Streptophyta; class Magnoliopsida; order Solanales; family Solanaceae; genus Nicotiana; species Nicotiana knightiana. The sequence continues at coordinate 32,332 of ML402967.1, forward strand.
GATATTGTGTTCAGTGTAGGTCTGTGTGCTAGGTTTCAGGCAAATCCAAAGGAGTCCCACCTAACTGCAGTGAAGAGAATTTTGAGATATCTGAAAGGCACCACTGATTTGTGCCTTTGGTATCCTAAAGGTAGTAATTTCGACCTTGTAGGATATGCTGATGCTGATTATGTAGGTTTCCTGGTTGACAGGAAAAGTACTTCAGGCATGGCTCACTTTTTGGGCTCATGCCTTGTGTCTTGGGCTACCAAGAAACAAAATTCAGTAGTCTTGTCTACTGCTGCGTCTGAATATGTGGCTGCAGCCTCATGCAGTGCTTAGTTGCTATGGATCAAGCAACAACTCATGGACTTTGGTATAGAGGTTGGATGCATTCCTATTTTCTGTGACAACACTAGTGCAATTAGTATGACGAAGAACCCGGTTCATCATAAAATAACTAAGCACATAGATGTTAGACACCATTTCCTAAGGGATAACTATGAAAAAGGAATTATCTCAATTGAATTTTGTGCTAGTGATCAACAAATTGCAGATATCTTTACTAAAGCACTAAGTAGGGAGCATTTTGAGAGAAACCGGCTTGAATTAGGGATGATTAAGATCACCTAATTGAAGAAAAAAACTATTTTTTTGGGCTAGAAACACTAACATGGATAATCAACCAGACTAATCATTGCTTAGCATCATGACTTTACTGTCATACTCTCTTGCCATGTATTAATATGATTCCCTGGTTGCTAATGATGTTTCTCTATCTTTNCTATCTATATTTGGTTCATTTCAAATTCTTTGTACTAATCCCTAAATGAACCCGTTCCAAGAAGTCCCATCGGTACTAAATTAGCCTAGAGGTAGGGAACTCTTAACTATCTAATCAATGACACTCCTACAACTATTAGACTCCCACTTGAATAAAAGTTATGCCCGTTGTATAATTAATAGCCACATCTTATAAAAGGACATCATTACCTCCCTTCTTAATAACCTAATAAGTCGAACCAAGATCATTATTCTTCTAACCAAAACTGATCATCTCTTTTCTTCCAAAAATACATAACAATGTCTTCACCACCCCCTGCTTCATCTTCCTACACAAACTCTGATCATGAGGAAGGAAATTCCAGTCCTAATTCTACTTCAGTTTACAGTTCACATTCACCAAACCAATCTTCATCTCCCCAAAAACCTCCAGTTCTTGAACCCACACCTAACCCTCCAGCCCCCAGGGCACGAAGAGTAAAAGTTTTGACCAGAAAATCAGTTGCTTCTAGCTCTATGCAAAATTCGTGGAGGAAATTCTTAAGGCTAGTGATGTTCATATGTATGAATCTTCAAGTGAATCCTTCAAATCCGCTAATGAGGATGAAGCACCAGGTTCTTAAAGATAACGATGTTCATATGTCTGGATCTTCAATTGAAAACAGGTTTGTGTTAATTGGGTCAGTTGTTGATGTAGAAGTGCCAGATAGGAAAAGAAAACTGGGAAGAATTCTTGAGAAAGAGGGAGAAGGAGGTTTTGTAAGGGGATCTGGGGAGGATGGTGTCACGTTGGCTATTTGTGGCCCCGTTGCTGGGATAAATGAAAAAGAAGTCACAGATTTAGAGGGAAGTATTGCTGGGGAGGCAGCAGCAGGTTTAGAGAACCTACAAAGATCAACAGATGAACCTGGTTCATCTATCGAGGAGACTTTGGCTGAGATGTTGAGGAAGCTAGGGGACTCCTACAATCCCAAGAGGAAAAGAACTTCAAAATCGAAGAAGGAAACTACCCCAAAGAAAAGAAAAGTTTCAATATCTGTTGATGTCTCCGCCACTAAGGTTTGTGCTACAAGAAGTACTGTTTGACAAAGAGAAGAGGAGTTAGAAAGGGCTCTGAGAGAGAGCAAGAAAAAGAAAGCTGCCAAGGGAAAGGCAAAGTTAGGAGAGCCTATTGAGACTGTTGATGTTGATGATGAAATGATGGACCTGGTTCATCATGAGGAGAAGACGGCTCCAGTTGTTGTTGAGACACCGAAGCCCAAGAAGGTTAAAGCTTCTTCAAAGAAGTGAGCTTCTGTGTCTGCCACACCCTCAAGCACAGCTAAAAGGACCAGGTCCAAGGCCAAGACAGTGAAAGTTGTTGGAGAAGAAAGTGAATGGAGTGGAGGAGAAGAGGAAATCTCTGGTGAGCAATCTGACAAACTCACCATGTTTGGCAAGCGTACTATTCTTAAAGGAAATATGGTGAGAGATCTGGAAGAATCAAGAATGATCCTTTTGCTGAATGCACTGGATGTGCAGGGATGAAAGGACTTGGCCATTCACCTGGAAGGAAGGCTGACAAGGAATGAATTGGTGGAGTTTATGGCCAATGCAAGTGTGAAGGATGGTAGGGTAACCTCCACAATCAAGGGGATTCAGATCACATTTGATGCAAAGGAGCTGGGAGAGATTCTGAATATCCCTGCTGAGTGATATGACGATTACACTAGGCAAAGACGGCCCAGTCTAGATGGAATGGCCTCAGCTATCAACATCACCAGATTCTTTTGTGAAAATGTGAAGGAAATTGAGCCAAGGCCAGTGCTCAAAAGTGAAATGCATCCCCAGAACAAGCTACTCTTCGAATTTGTGATTTAGTTTCTGCTGCCAAGAAAAGAACGTAGACACATTGCCAGTTACATGGACTTAACACTTATGGGGTTCCTGTACAGAGGAAAGCAAATTAATTGGCCAACTTTCATCATCCAGCTCTTGGACAGAGTTGTAAATGGAACCAAAGTACATGTTATTCCTTATGGATTTATTCTGACAGTGGTGCTTGCCCACTTTGCGGTTCCTGTGAAGAAATATGAGATGGCTACTGCTAAGGATTATTTTTGGAAGAACACTTTGCTGACATGTGATTATATTGTCAATGTTCCTGAGAATGAACCTGCTTCTTCTAGGAAGCAGCCAGTTAATAGCAAAGTCAGGTCATTGGTGCAGGAAGGAGAGATAAAGGATGCGGAGATTCTTCAATTGAATTCTCGCCTTCATGAGGTTGAAGCTGAGCGGGATGCTCTTAGATCTGAACTAGCCAAGGAGAAGGAGAAAAATGAAGGTGTTCTTCAACAAATGCTTTTTCTCCTTCAAGAAAAGACCCCAACCTCATCTGCCCCTTCCCAACCTTAGGAATTCCAGAGCTACCAAAACCCTTCTTTGACCAGTTGTTCTGTTTCTATTTTTGTTATTTTTGCTCATGGTAGTGACTGTTTTAGTTTTTTTTTGTATGGTGCTTGACTTGCGTACTAATCAATGAATTTTGTTGTTCTTGTTATTGACTTGTCTCAGTTTCTTAGATAACTTACATTTATTGGTTCCTTATGATGGTTAATCATGTTTGCACCTGCAGTTGCCGCAATGGCCATGAGTAATTGTTAACAACTCTGGTAAGTTTATCATTTTGCAACTTTTCGATGATGCCAAAAGAGGGAAGATAGATATGTGCTTAAGATATGTGTTTTTCAAAGTTTTTGAAATTCAAAAATTGTGATATTTATAACCTAATGAACCTGGTTTCTCCATGATAAATGCTTAAAACCATAAAAAGTGTTTGAAATTTATACAGGGTTAAGCACAGAATTTGTCATCATCAAAAAGGGGGAATTTGTTGACCCAAGTTACGGCATGGTTTTGAAGATTGAAAAATGCCTACACAGTTGAACCAGGTCCATCAGGGCAAACATCTCGAACGAACCAGTTGGCACAAGAATCGTACATGCACAGGAGATAAACGTGATCTATGAATTATCCATGAACTAAGAGGTTGTCTCCTAATGCGAAAAGGTTACAAATTGATAAGGGGTTAGAGTTCGAGTTCAGCAAGGACAGAAATAAAGGAAGGAAGTTGAGATAAATACAAACTCTTCCACCAAGAAAGAATTGCATTAGAACTAAGCAAGAACATCTTAACTTCTGGCGCTATATAATTTTGAAGTATTCCAACTGAAGAAGCATTCGCACACATACAGAATTGAAGCAAGAACTGAAGGAAAAATTACCAGAGAAATTTTGCAAGCAGAATCTTTGTGCGATAAAAAAGCTACTGACCAGCTAGAAGAACCAGTTCCATCAGTTTGTCATTCGAGTCTAGTTGGTTGTAGTAGGTGATTTAATATTGTATCTTTCAGCTTTATTAGAAGCAATTGTAATAGGTACACGTTGTTCAAGTTAGAGTTAACTTTAAGTTTGTCGCAATTAGCTAGAGGCTAGGTTTCTACAAAGGGATTAGAGTTAGTCCTTAGGTTTAGAAAAGAGTTTATTTTCTAAATGTTGTTTGGCTCAGAATTGTAGTGAAGAGTTTGGGAAAATCCTACTGAGGAGTAGGTCGTGGTTTTTCACNTGTGGTATTGACGTATAAAATATCAATTTTCCCTCGAGATCCAACTTTGGAATGCCCAAGAGAGCAGTTCGGTCCCGGCTGGCAAATTAGTTTAGCTCGAGGTTGGTCTCGCAAAGGCCGAGGCCAAAGTTTTGGAAGTCTGGTCTGAAGCCAAAGAGATACAAATCAAGGCTGACAGGACAGTCGCCATCTATTTGAAAGATGTCGCCTATATTCAGATGGAGTGGAGGGGGGCTGCCGACCGAGAGAAAAGGAGCAATGACTTTGCAAGGTGTCGATCTCGGAGGGAGACTCTCAAAGAGGTCCACGCCAAGGGCTTTGATCTCTCTGAAGAGATAAAGCAAGCTAAGGTAGATAAGGCTGATGCCAAATTTTTCCTTACCTCCGACGATGATGATCACGTCGAAGATGGCCAGGGTGGTTTCAGAGATGAAGAGGAGGAGATTGAAGAAGAGGCTACTCTGGGGGAAGAGGTTGGTCCCGAGGGAGCAACAGGTCCGGGGAAAGTCATTGGACTGGGGGGGGGGGGGGGAGGAGGCCCCCTGGCATAGATAAAAAAAAAATTCTTTCTTTTTGTAATCTTCTTTTTGTTTTGTAGAACTCCTTTGCAATACCTTTTGTATATATGAAAAATAAAGGAGTTTACTTGATTGTTTTTCTTAGACTTCAATTTCCTTCAAAGTTTGCTCGATTTTTGAGGCTATAACTTTTGATAATTGAATGAGCATCGGCTCAAATTCGGGGTAAGGTGAGACCTTAGGTTTACTGACAGAATACCTCTTAGGGTTTTATCCTCGGGCTAAGCTTTATGTCAGTTTGACGCTAGCTCGAGGTGATGGGACTTTTGAGTCCGAGCTAAGTGAGAGTAAGGCCTTGAGCTCTGTGTGCTTCGCCCTTTATGCTCTTAAATATTGGCCCTTAGGACTTTTTAGGTTGGCCCTTAGGCTCTTTTAGGTTGGCCCTTAGGCTTTTTAGGTAGGTCCAATTCGGCCTTAAAAGTGGCTATAGTTTTTCCCTCTTTCCGGCTAAAAGACTTAGTGAAAAATTTGGTATGCCTTAGCATGTGTTTTTTGTATTCGTACTCCTTGGATTTTTCAAATGTTCGATCGATTGGAACCTCTTTTGTAATTCATTGTGTAATGATAATATAATACCACTTGAGGTGTTTTCAAAGGTTGATATTATCGAAGCCTCTGAATTATTCGAGGGCTAGTTTTATCGAAGCCCTTTATCATTTTCTTTTGCCGAGGGTAGCCTGATTTAACCGGTTTTTCGATGTGTTTGAAGGCCTTTAGTTGTATAGCGGAAGTCGGACGTCTCTGAGCTGCATTATTTCGGCGTAGCCTTTTCGTATGACCGTGGTCTTTTATATGGTCGTAGCCTTTAGCCCTCGAGTATGGTAGCATTGGCCTTTGTATCGAAGGGATGCCTCTTTGATGTCTTATGAGTTCGAGTTTTTGATGACTCGATGTGTTGAATGTCGATGACAGTCCCCGAGTATTCGGGGTGCATTTGCGTTATGGCCCTTGAGCCGTTTCTCGTAGAATTATAAATGTGAAACTCGTATAATAGTAGATTTCTTGAAACACAAAGTGTTTTTATATAACAAAAATGCTTCTTTGAATAATTGATACATGTGTACATGTTTTGCCGTTGGGCGTCGATTATTCTATATGGACACGGTTCATTTGACCGTTTGAACCATTAAAAAGTTCTCCTATCAAGGCCTTCATTGGCGTGAATTATTTTCTTTGAAAATAAAACCTCCGAGGGTGATGCCCCCCAGTATTCTAGGTTGATTGAAAAGAAGCCTTGAATACTTTGTTGAATTCCCCTTAGGTAGCATATAAATATTGCCTCGTTAAAAACCTTGCCGGAAAAACCCATTTGGGATAAAACCCGATCTAAGGGAAAAAGAGTGCAACACATGCTTTAAAACCCAAGGTATTCGAGTTGAAGGATCCTTCGATATCTCCAGTCGAACATCTGTAAGGAGTTAATCTTAAATATAAATAAAAAAGGGGAGAAGGTCATACCTTAGAAATAATATCGTTTGAGTAGTGATATGTTCCAATTGTTTGGTAGTTGCTCTCCTTCCATTGTGCTAAGTTTGTAGGATCTTTTCCCTACGACTCCGAGGAATAGGTACGGTCCTTCCCAATTGGGGCCTAGTTTCCCTTCGTTTAGGTCTCGAGTATTGAGGGTGAATTTCCTTAGAACTAAGTCCCGACTCCGAAATGGCGAAGGTTCGCCCTTTTGTTGTAATACCTCTCGATCCTTTGATTTTGCGCGGCCATTCAAACTAGTGCGGATTCACGCTTTTCATCTAAAAGTTCGAGACAAGTATTCATAGCCTCGTGATTTGAATCCTTGGTAATATGTTGAAACCTGACGCTAGGTTCCCCGACCTCGACCGAAATCAATGCTTCGGACCCATACACCAAAGAAAATGGTGTTTCCCCCGTGCTCTACTTTGACGTTGTTCGATATGCCCATAGCACCTCGGGCAATACTTCTCTCCATTTCCCTTTAGTATCATTCAACCTCTTCTTCAAGTTTTGAATGATAGTTTTGTTTGTGGACTCGGCATGGCTGTTTGCGCTTGGGTGATAGGGCGTAGATAGAATCCTTTTGATTTTATGGTCCTCGAAGAATTTTGTCACTTTGCTGCCAATGAGCTGCTTCACATTGTCGCACACTATTTCAGCGGGTATCCCGAACCGACACACGATGTGGTCCCATATGAAGTCAATGACTTCTTTTTCTCTTATTTTCTCGAAGGACTGCGCTTCCACCCATTTTGAAAAGTAGTCAGTCATAAACAAAATAAATTTAGCTTTACCTGGCGTAATTGGTAGGGGGACGATGATGTCCATCCCCCATTTCATGAATGGTCACGAGGAGAGGACCGAATGGAGTTGTTCACCGGGCTGATGGATCATCGGTGTGAACCTTTGACATTTCTCACACCTTCGAACGAACTCCTTAGTATCGTTTTTCATGCTATCCCAGTAATACCCTGCTCTAATAACCTTGCGAATCAAAGAGTCGGCACCAGAGTGGTTCCCACAAGTGCCTTCGTGGATTTCTCGTAGTACATAATCAGTGTCCCCCGGTCCCAAGCACACTGTCAGTGGTCCATCGAAGGTTCTTCTATATAATGTTCCATTTTCATTAAGTGAGAACCGAGCTGCTTTGGCTCGTAAGGCTCTCAATTCTTTTGGGTCCGAGGGGAGCTACCCGTGATTCAAGTATTCGACGTACTTATTCCTACAATCCCACGTCGAACTTGTTGAATTAATTTCTGCATAGCCTTCTTCGACCATCGACCTCGACAATTGGACGACAGTCCCCGGGACAATATCATCTTCTTCAACTGACAACCCTAAATTTGCAAGTGCATTGACCTCGTTGTTCTGTTCTCGAGGTACATGGTCCTGTGTCCATTCCTTGAAGCGATGCAATGCCACTTGAAGTTTGTCTAAGTACCTTTGCATTCTATCTTCTCGAACCTCGAAGCTTCCGTTTACTTGGTTTACTACCAAAAGGGAGTCACACTTGGCCTCAATGACCTCTACTCCTAGGCCCTTGGCCAGTTCGAGACCTGCAACCATGGACTCATATTCGGCCTCACTGTTAGTTAATTTAGAAGTTTTGATAGATTATCTTATGATATTACTCGTAGGTGGTTTTAAAACAATACCGATCTCGGACCCTTTTATATTCGAGGCACCGTTCGTGAATAGGGTCCATACCCCCGAAGATGTACCCGTTTTTAGCAAGAGTTCCTTTTCTACTTTGGGTACGAGGGAAGGCATAAAGTCAGCCATGAAGTCTGCCAAAATTTGGGACTTGATAGCCTTTCTTGGTTGATATTCGATATCATACCCTCCAAGTTTGATGGCCCACTCGTCCAATCGGCCCGATAATTCGGGCTTATGAAAGATATTTTGAAGTGGGTATGTAGTCCATATACATATAGGGTGGCATTGAAAATATGGTTTTAATTTCCTAGATGCTCTTATTAGTGCAAGTGCTAACTTTTCTAAATGCGGGTACCTGGTTTCAGCATCTCCTATGGTCTGACTTACATAATAAACAGGAAATTGCGTACCTTGTTCTTCTCGAACTAGCACGCCACTTACCGCCACCTCGGACACGGCTAAATACAAGTAGATTTTTTCATCCTCCTTCAGAGTATGAAGCAAGGGTCGGCTTGAGAGATACCGTTTTAACTCTTCTAAGGCTCGTTGACACTCCGGAGTCCATGCGAAGTTGTTCTTCTTCTTGAGTAGGGAAAAGAAATGATGACACCGATCCGATGATCTCGAGATAAATCGGCCTAGGGCAGCTATCCGTCCGGTTAGCCGTTGTACGACTTTCACATTGTTTACGACGATGATTTCCTCGATGGCTTTGATTTTGTCGGGGTTGATCTCGATCCCCCTGTTCGACACCATGAAACCTAAGAAATTCCCGAGCCAACTCCAAAAGTGCATTTATCGGGGTTGAGTTTCATGTTGTACTTTCTTAAGATGTCGAATGTTGCCTGCAAATGAGTCAAATGGTCCTCTGCGCACAACGACTTAACTAACATGTCATCAATATAAACTTTCATAGATTTGCCTATCTGATGTTCGAACATTTTATTAACTAAGCGTTGGTATGTAGCCCCTGCATTTTTTATCCCGAAGGGCATTACGTTATAGCAATATGTACCATACTTCGTGATAAACGAAGTCTTTTCCTGATCCTTCGGATTCATTCAAATTTGATTGTACCCGGAGTAGGCATGAAGAAAAGTAAGGATCTCGTGGTCGGCCGTAGCATCGATCAAACGATCGATGTTGGGCAATGGGAAAGAGTCTTTAGGGCATGCCTTGTTCACATATTTGTAGTCTACACACATTCTAAGTTTGCTTCCCTTTTTAGGGACTACTACTACATTAGCTAGCCACTTGGGATATTTTACTTCCATAATGGACCCTATCTTAAGAAGTTTGGTTACCTCGTCTTTGATGAATGTGTGCTTTACCTTGGACTGAGGCCTCCTCTTTTGTTTCATCGGTTTAAATATGGGATCGACACTTAGTCGATGGGTGGTTATCTCCGGTAGGATCCTTGCCATATCTAAGTGGGACCAAGCAAAGCAATTAATGTTATCGATAAGGAATTGAATGAGTTTTTTCCTGAGCTCGGGGGTTAATCCCGTTCCCAGGTATACCTTTCGTTCCGGCAGATACTCGATCAATATCACCTGTTCAAGTTCCTCGACAATGGACTTCATCGCGTCTGACTCCTGGGGGGCGACGAAAGCTCGAGGAGTTAGGAAATCTTCTTGTTCGTCCTTGACCACCTGTTCCTCAGGATCAACTGACGATATAGGTTGTGATTGCTATTTGGCTACCTGTTTGTCCTTGACGCTCGACTTTTCCGAAGTAGATGGCGTCGATACTGGTGCCAAGTCATGGACTGCAAACATCTCCTTAGTTGCATGTTGCTCCCCATATACCGTTTTCACGCCATATTTTGTTGGAAAATTCATCATTTGATGAAGGGTTGATGGCACTGCCCTCATGCTGTGGATCCACGTCCTTCCAAGCAAAGCATTATACCTCATGTCACCTTCGATGACATGAAACTTTGTGTCTTGCATGGTTCCGGCCATGTTTACTGGGAGGGTGATTTCCCTTTTTGTTGTTTCACTTGCCATGTTGAAGCCATTCAAGACTCGAGATGATGGTATGATTTGGTAAAGCAGCCCGAGCTGCTCCACGACTCTCGATCTGATTATATTTGCTGAGCTACCTGGATCCACGAGAACACGTTTAACTTGAACTTTATTTAAAAGAATAGAAATTACCAGTGCATCGTTGTGAGGCTGAGATAAACCTTCGGTGTCTTCCTTATTGAATGTGAGGGTTTCCTCGGGCATGTAGTCCCGAGTCTGCTTCTCCCTTGTGATTCATACTTTGGTGCGTTTGAATATGGGTCCATGTGGGACGTCGACTCCGTCGGTGATCATGTGAATGACATGTTGGGGCTCCTCTAGTTTGTTCTTCCTGTTGGCGTCTCTTTCTCTGAAGTGGTTCTTAGCCCTGTCACTGAGAAATTCTCGAAGATGTCCCTCATTGACCAATTGGGCTACCTCCTCTCGTAGTTGCCTGAAATCCTCGGTCATGTGCCCATGTGTACCGTGATACTTGCACATCAAGTTGGGATTCCTCTAAGAAGGATCAGTTTGTATGGGTTTAGGCCATCTGGTATCTATGATTTTCCCACTGGCCGAGACGATACTCGAGGCATCGACGCTAAATTTATATTCTGATAGTCGGGGTGCCTCTACCGGTCCTAAGTTCCTGTCGAACCCGAACTTACTCATGAGTCCCCTAGAATTCTTACCTCGATTTGCTCTTTGACCATTCCGAGGTACGTTACGCCTCGAGCTGTTCCTTCGGTCTTCGATGTACGGCTGATACCTCTCCGTACTCGGTCTCGGTTCCCTGTGTTCTTCTCTTGAATCTTTTGTTGCTAACCTGTTTGGATAAACCGATCCCGAGGGGGCTCCCAACTGGTCATCTTCAACTCTAATCTTCGACTGGTATCTCTTATGCACATCCGCCCAAGTTACGGCGGGGTACTCAATCAAGTTTTTTTTTTCAAATTCCTCGATGTTATCGAGCTCCGCTCATTTAGCCCCTGAGTGAAAGCTTGTACAGCCCAATCATCGGAGACTGGTGGAAACTCCATTCGTTCCATTTGGAACCGGGACACAAACTCCCTCAACATTTTGTTGTCCCTTTATTTGATTTTGAATACATCTGACTTCCTTGTTGCAACCTTTATAGCACCACCATGTGCCTTTACAAACGAATCTGCCAACATGGCAAACGAATCAATAGAGTTCGGGAGTAGGTTATGGTACCAATCATGGCCCCTTTGGACAAAGTTTCCCCAAACTTCTTTAGTAGAACAGACTCGATCTCGTCGTCCTCCAAATCATTTCCCTTTATACCACAAGTATATGTGGTGATGTGTTCGTTTGGATCGGTAGTCCCGTTGTATTTGGGTATGTCCGACATGCGAAACTTTTTCGAAATAGGCTTCAGGGCCGCACTCGGAGGAAAGGTTTTTGCACAAAATTTTTAGAGTCCAGTCCTTTCAAAACCGGAGGTGCTCCCGGTATTTGGTCGACCCTCGAGTTGTACATTTCCACTTTTTTATCATTGTCTTCGATCCTATTCTCTTCCGACTCGATCCTATTTGTGAGTTCTTCGAACATTCTCATGATTGTGGGGTCAGTTCCTGATCCATTGTTGCTCGACCTTTCCAGGACTGGTTCAACACAATGAGTAGTTTCTGGTCCCTCCACACTCGGGGTCTTTTGCTGGCTTTGCAACTGAGCGATGGCAATCTGTTGTGCTTGCAACATTTCAAGAATCACTAGGAGACTAACTTCCCCATCTCCTCGACCCTGTGTTCTTTGGCCATTGATTTGAACTTCTCCACGCACGCTTCCTCCGATGTCTGTGCCCAAGTCGACATTTATAGCAATGTGTGAACCAACATCGACTAGGTTAGGAACTGGTGCTACCCCAGGGTTGAGCGGTGGCACACCGACTCCTGAAGATGTTGCATTTTCATTTTCCCCGTGGAATCCGAAGCCATCATTACCATGCACTTGTGTGTTTGCTAAGTTCGACATGTTTTAGTCTGAAATCAAAGAATCTTTGACAAGAAAAAGTGTGAAGAATAGCGTGTGTTATCATAGAATTAGTACTGAAATAATCACTATTATCTTTATCCCCACGGTGGGCGCCAATCTGTTTACCTCGAAAATACGAGTGACAATTAAATTTGGTTTGTGGTTTTAAAGATATGTAATCTAGTTCAATACTAATTAATAAACAAGTGATATAAAGTATGGATGAGAAGAATTGATGAACCAAACCAGTGTTGCTAGAGCAGTAGAGACCTCGAGCTCGATGACCTCGAGGTGGGTTAGGAGTAATAAAGCAAGAACAGTAAAGTAAGTGTAATAAAGCTAAAGAATGATTCTGAAGAGCAATAAACGAGAAAAATAAGATAGTATATTCTTTGGCAATGATCAGATGGTCTTAACAAATGATTGGGGTCCCGTTTATATAGGAGGGAAAACCCTAAATATGGAATATTTTTATTTACAGTAAGGAATTTTATTGATACAGTTGTATAACAACCTAGTACGGATTTGTATTAATTTGTACAAATCTATCCCGGAATTTACGCCATGATATTTGGGGACGTGACGAGAATCTTGTCCTTTCCATAACAAACTCATAACGAAATTATTCAGCATTGGTCGTACCTGGCTTCAATGCTTAATGAGCACCCCGACCCTAGAACCTCGTATTCCACCTTCGAACCCGAGCTCGACATCTTCTTTACTTCTGCCCTCGAGGCAACATCTCGAGCCTGCATAATCGGGCTTCCTGATTTCGACCGTATACAAAAGCTTTGATTTTGGAAGAATGATTATGGCGCTAAAGCAAATAGAGGAAATTGGAAGAACGATTTTGGCATCAAAGCAAAGAGAAGATATTGAGGATTTTCCCTGCTCCCGCATATCAGTAATGTTTTCGGTCGTATTAGTTGACGTAACCTTTCTTTCCCCCGTTAAGGATTAGATCGAAGTTGTCCTCTTTTACAAAGATAAGGGATATTTTATATTTACCAGTATAGATAAGGAATAAAAATTACTCCTATACACGCATAAAGGGACTACCTAAGTCTTTTCCTCCACCGCCAACTGCCGGCGGCAACCTTCAGCGGGAAAAATGCAAATAAGTAATACTTCTATGTTGCGCTTTGAAGATGATTATGTCTAAAACCGACACCCAAACAATTGCTGCATTTTCACCTGAATATAAACTATAACGTGCTCACACATATTTACCATCACAGATGACAAATACTAGTAAAGGCGTCAATGATACAGTTGTTTGCCTAGACTACAGATGACAAATACCATTGACGTCCCTGGCTACAGAATTATCAGGACCTGCATTCCTCACAAGCTTATCGACAAGCAAAAGAAAATAAGAGAAAGAATACGGCGGAAAATGAGGGTTATGACCCCATCTTTTCATCCTGTCCTTCATTAATAAGTATCAGTGCTTGGCAAGTGAACACTTACTAGTACATTCATATTACAACACTAGCTGCAACACTTATTCTAGTGTCCGCAGCTAAGATTTAGATATACACTTAAACTGATGCTCTTAATAAGAAGAACCGCCTCATCTTCCCTAGCAGATTGTGCAAGGAGGTCCTGGTGTAGAGAAACAGATGAATATTCAACTGTAGGATAACCGAAGTATTACTTGATTATGCAGATTTAAGACGGAGGAAGATAACTCTGCCGCTTAATTTGTCCATGGGAAAGATCACAAACATTGTCTTGTTTGGATCTTGGTAGTTCATGTTTGAAGAACATCTTAGGATACAGAAACAACACCTTCTATCATTTTCTCAATCATAAAGGTCATCTGCTGCTCCTTCCATACATCCTTCTCAAGAGACAGTTCATAAAATGTTACCTCACCGGAACTCCTCACTGCCAGTGAAGAAGTGCTTCTTGTGCCATAACGCCCCTATGCACCAGCCGTTAGAAAGCAAAATTTATCAAAATGGAACAGGCAAATACGTGCGCACTTCCTTAAGCTGAAAACAAGAGGGGTGTAAATACAATACCATAGAGGTTTTACTATCAATGAATATGGAGCTCAACTGGTACTCCAACTCAGGGGGGTAGATGCCTGGCAGGTTGGTGTCTTCTTTAGACACGTCTCTCATTATTCTTTCAGCTGCCTGTCCTATTGGAATTTCAGCTTCACCATATTCATCTAATAATTGCTTGAAACTGCACTCCAGCCGTTGAGACTGCAAAATTGAAATTAAGAATATGGAGGCAAAGGCATTTTTAATAATCTTAGGCAACTATCACTCACTGAACCACTGGAAAAAGAAAAAAGAATGAAAGCAGCAACATAAAAGAGACGGCACTCTAAATAATCTTGTTGTCAATTGCTTTAACAACAAGCAAAAGCACTTTGACAGCAACTGATAGAAGCCTATCATTAGGATAAACGCTCTCAGTATTATGACTTGAACACTGAGTTGCAAGTTAGAAAAACAATGAGAATGCAGTGTGTTCAAATATTCCCACGTCACAAGTTAGACCAGTTCCAACAATTAACATGTTAAGAAAGTTAAGATTTTACATTTAAGTTGATGGGCTTCAATAAAGCTAGGGATATGGATCTCTGTCTTCACTTCTTTTTGGTCTTGGGACAAGAGTTTGACATAGTATTAGAGGGTCTAAACAGCCATCTGTAGAGCAGTTACAGATATAAACTCGTTTACCAAATTTTGGTGCAGTATATTTCCTCCTAGATTAACGATCTATGTCATCAAAGGAAGGAAGTTTAAGAGAACATTAAGTATGTGACGACAAAAAAACATTTTCCATATGAAATGTTGTGACTATGTTCATGTAGATACTTGAAATTGCAGCACTTGTCACTTTCTGAACTGATTTATTGCTCTTAGAACTTCTTAGTTGATTCTGTTTAAGCTGTGTCAAGTCTTATCACTCCATAGGGGAGCTCCTAAAACTATTTATCAGGATCTCAAGGTGAGTCTCTTAATCATAAATTGATAAAGTTGTCCCTAAACCTAGGTAGTGAATCTCCTTTTACCAGAATTGCATGTAGCTAAAATAAATTTTGTGATATCCATGGCTTGATCCTTTTTTCGTCAATCTCTTTTCCACCTATGTGTAGTGGACCTGTATATCTCAATGATCGACAGCATAGACCAAACATTTAATTTCAGGAATATTGCATATTCTTTCTACATCCAGAACAATATTTTGCTTTGACTAGTTAGGTTTGACCGTTTGATTTATCACAATCCAACTGCCTCACAAACTGGTCAGCTCTCCCCACTATGAAAACACTCAGAGCTCTTGTCCAGAAAGTTCTATAGACCATTGTATTGCATCTTTAATTGTTATATTAACGATGTACGGAAGTGAGGGAGTGGAGAACTAGTATAGACCAGAAACTCTAGAATGAATAGATATTGTAAATCATGTCAAGCCTAACGGATAATGTCCTTCAGAGTTTGGAGCTCAACTGATAAACAGAAAATAGTTATCATCAGCATTAGATTTGTTATAATGCATTAAATGATTTTAGACCACCTATTTGTTTGCTTAGCGGCTTCAGCACGAAATCATAAATAAGCTCTACCACAGATTGCCAAGCATTTGGTACTGAGTTTCCTCCATTTTTAGTAACAAAATAAACCAAAAGTAGGACCAAACTGGGACTTAGTAGCATAAACAAAGATGGATTCGTGAATGAGAAATATAAGTTTCCTATTTTCATAGGAATCAATGAGATTATTCAAATTGTTAGAGTGGGCTGGAGATGATCTGTGCCAAATCCAGTGTTAAATAAGTGAATTTATCCAGTTGAGGCATTTTCGATTGATTGACACAAAACAATTCCCTCAATACAACTTAACTCCGTCCACCTATGTTCTTAATGAACCCCATCATCAATTCAACTTGTTTTCTTTGGTGGCCTATATTTTCTTTCAAGACATGTGCCTTTTTGAGTGCTACGTAAAAGTTTTGAGACCACGGAAGGTATATCCATAAGCACAGCCTTGCAGTGCAGATTTAAGCGTCAATAGTCTAACAGAATCATCCAGAAGAAGACCATGATGAAGCAGAGAAATTTGTTACCTTAGGCCATGGAGTATCAAGTGTAGCATTTGATAAAACATGAATACCAGCTGAAACCTCAGTCGCAGACATACCGCTGTCTTTTGGTCGGTTGGTTATATAAACCATGGTCATCGAACAAAGATCAGCTACTATCAAATTAAACCCATTATATTGACCAGCTTCTCCCAAAAGTTGCTCCGAAAAATCATGTGGGCTCTTATCACTCTGCAATTACAAACCCACAAAAATATATTTCACACAGGAAGTATCTAAGAGGCTTATTTTTACCAAGTTCAGAAATTTCCGTTAGAATCTGGGAAGTACTAAGGCAAGGGCAATATCAAAGGGAATTCACTAATTAGAAACAAAAGGATGCATAACCAGAAACAGCTTAGTTAACATGCAGCTATACTCCAAGAGTTCAGAAACACTGAAAACGGACAGAGGATTTGAAAGCTCCCAGCAGACTTATCAGATTCCCCATTTTTGTATACACTCATATCAATAAAACATTAATTCATAAGAAAGATCCAGACAATTAAACAAACAGATGGAGTGCTTAGTATTGCTGAGAAAGCACCTTCAAGAATCGAACAGGAAGGTCTCCTCTACTCTTGGCGTCTGAATTTGACTTGATTTCCCGAACATTAGTAAGGAAAGCCACTCTTCCGGAGCGAGTACAAGCCAGCCAAGTGCCACCAGCAACTTCATCTCTTCCACCAACTATATCACTATCTTCCCACCATGCCAAAGGCTTCGTGGGACTTTCAACAATAAGGAACCATTAGCCAACCAAGATAAACAAAGTCGAAAAGAATAATTAGCAAAAAGTGAAATTCAAAATGGCTAACCGATTGTGGAATTCATCTCTGTTGAGGAATAGGAGGAAGGGATAGAGCGGATGCGCTTTCCATACGAATACGGCTATACACATGCTTTCTTGCCAACTGACTCAACTTTCTGTAATTGCAAATCCAAGTGATGCTTTCTACCTCAACTCTCCACGAGCACCGGCAAGTCAGACTGTCTAAAGACGACTATATTTCTAGAGAATGCCACGGGTAAGTAAGAGTTATTTTCTGTTTGGGCTAAATATATATATGTGTTATATCGAGTAAAATGAAAAATTTAAAGTTAAATTATTTCCAAATCTAAAAAAGTATCATTCTTTCTGTCACAGATTAATAAGGAAAGTATGTCATTTAAATTGAAACAGAGAGAGTATTAATTATATAACTATCTAACACCCCCAAGTCACTGCACACAAATCATATGTAACAAGCTTGTTACGTATGTAACTAATACAAGAGCAAGTGAGGGACTTGGTGAAAATATTTGCAAGCTGATCATTGACTTTACAAACATGGTAGCAATATCTCATGAGAGTCTTTTCTCTACCGAAATGATAGTCAATCTCAATATGTTTAGTTCATGCAATATAAAAGATAGCTTGATTATCACACACAAGTTCCATATAGCTCATCTCACAAAATTTGAACTCCTTGAGCAATTGTTGATTCAAACTAGCTCACATGTAGTCATTGCTCATTATCCTGCTTCTGCACTAGACCGAGCAACCACATTATGTTTCTTGTTCTTCTAAGACACCAAATTACCTCCTACTAAAGCATAATATCCAGGTGTAGAACGTCTATAAGGTGATCCTTCCCGATCAACATCTGAGTATCCAACGATCTGCTCATCGCCTCAAACCTCAAACAATAATCATTTGCCTAGAGCTGATTTTATATACCGAAGAATGCGGACAAGTGCATCTCAATGATGTAACGACTCGATTGGTCGTTTTGAGTTTAGCATGTCGTTCGCCGGGTTGAGACCTTGAGTAGCTTCACATTAGGCATTATAACTCGTGTATGTGGTTGGTTTCGAATTTCGAGAGGTTCGAAGTTGATTTTGGAAGAATAATTCTCAATTCGGAAGCTTTACGTTGGACGAGTTGACCAAGATTTGACTTAGAGTATGACCTCGAAATCGGGATTTGAAGGTTCATATAGGTTCGTAAGATAAGTTTAGACTTGGGCGTATGTTAGGGTTGAGTATCGGGTGGTACGAGAGCAATAAGTGCTTATTGTCGGAAGTTTGCATTTTTTGAAGGTTTTTGAATTAGCTAAGTTTGACTTGGAGTAGACTTTGGTGTTATCGGACTCTGGGTGGTGTTTCGAGACCACATATAAGTCCAATTAGTTGATTGGAACTTGTGTATGAAGTTTGGTCATAATCCAGAATAGCTAAGTGTGATTCGGACGCGTTAGGCGAAGTTTGAAGGTTTGAAAGTTAAGAGAAGGATTTTGATCTTCGATCCTTGGTTTTGATGTTATTCGTGGTGTTTCGAGCCCTTGGATAAGTTTGGATGAGTTATGGGGACTTGTTGATATGATTGGACAGGGTCCCCGGGCCCTCAGGTATGTTTCGGGATGGCTTCGGACCATTACAATTTGATTTGTAGTTGCTGGTTTCTGGTGTCAGTGGTATGCATCGCAACTGCGGAGAAGGTCTCGCGATCATGAAGTGTTGTGTGGAGCTGGAGAAGAATTTTTCTTCGCGATCGTGAAAGTGCATCACGATCGTGTTTAGTGGTCTAGTTTTTTTTCGCGTTCGCATAGTGAGGGTCGCGAATGCGATGTGTTAGCGGGGCTGGCCTAGATTAGAGGGTTTCTCATTGCGATCGTGTGAGGTCATTCGCGATCGTGGAGAAGAAGGTTCTGAGACTTGAAGGACGTGGAGCTAGGCTCGCGTTTACGTAGGCTTGGCCAGCTTAGGTTCGCAATTGCGGGTGGTTCCTTGCATTTGCGTAGAATGGAACATTGGTAGCTGCAGATTTGGCCTTCACGATCGCAAGTGTGCTTCCGTGATCGCGAAGAGGAACGACTAGGCAGTGTATGAGTTGCAAAATCAGGACAACTCATTTCATCTTATTTCTCTCACTTGGAGCCGACTTTGGGGCAATTTTGGAGGGCTATTTTCATCATCTATTACAAGGTAAGTAATTCCTACTTATTGTGATCCAAATACATGGATTATATATAGATTTAAACATGGAAATTAGTAGAAATTGTAAACATTATGGAAGAAAACCTAAAAACAATATTTTTGAGTTTTGACCACGAAATTAAGCATGGAATTGGAATAAATGATATATCTGAGTTCGTGGTGCTATGGGTAATATTTATCTTCGTGAATTTTCGGAATCCGGGCGCATGGGCATGGGGTTGATTTTTATTGATTTTCGTGTGGGGTTGAGGAATTGTTTCTAATTGTTAAACGAGTCTTTAAGTATATTTTGGCTGGTTTGCACGTTCTTTGGCTAGTTACAGATTGTTTGGCATTGGTTTGAGGTGTTAGAGAGGCATTGGAGCCGATTATCAAATTTCGGAGCAAGGTATGTCTCCTGTATAACCTTGTAAGAGGAATTTTACCCCGTAGGTACTATACTGGCTATGTTCTATGCGTTATGGAAGCTACATTTGCACGAGGTGATGATCATCCATGTGTATACTAGATTTTTGATGTGTTCGGGTAGATTTAGACTCACACCATGCTTTAACTATACTACTTGAGTTATTTCTACTTGTTTAAATGCTTTAATTTATGTGTTAGCATGAGACTAGACTTGCACAGATTATTGAAACTTACTATTTAGGCACGCTACTTGATTAGCTGCAGAAATTTATACTAGCTCTTACGAATTACTCCCGCATTGTACTCATTTGTCCGAAAGTTTCTTCATTTCATAATTCGCATATGTATATTCGCGAGTTGGGTTGATGACCCATCAAAAGTTTCACTATTCTTATGGGATCAGGATGAATGCCTCAACACTACTTTTATGGACCGAGTAGTACGTCCTCGGCAGTATTATGAAATATCTTTATGGATCGGGCCATACGACCTCGACAGTATTATGAGATGTATCTATGGATCGAGTTGTGCGTACTTTAACGGTATTATGGGAGCGGGCCGTACGACCATAGCGGGATATTGTACAATCACTCTTATGGGGTCAGGCCGTTCGCCTGGGCAGAATCGTGCATAATATTTCGATAGGGAGTCGGTGCATATATGAGTATCATGACTCGGATTTTTTGACGTTTACACCTGACATTAGTCATATATATTCCATTCTAGGTAGTATTCGGTATTTGAGTATTTCGTATTTATTCTTCTGTTGAAGATCGTGTTATACACATATATCTATTTTCGTTGATTTTTTTGCTATGCTTTATACTGTCTACTTTTATTGTACTTTGATTATTGGAACACTAGTAAGTGTCGATATCGATCCATCGTCGCTACTTCTTTGAGGTTAAACTTGATATTTACTGGGTACACATTGATTTACATACTCATACTATACTTCTGCACTAATTGTGCAGGTACATTTGGTGGTCACGCGAGTGTGTGGGCGCAACTGTTGAGGAGACTTTGTGGTGAGCTTCTCTCCACGTTATGATAAACAGCACATAGAGTTCCCTTCCCATTTATTTATTGTATTCTGTCGATTTTCTATTCTAGATATTTATTGTAGTATAATGTTTATTCCAGTAAATGCTCATGTACTTGTGACACTGGATTTTGGGAATTTAAATTTTGTTCTTGGTTGCATTTTTGTTATGATATTCAAATTTATATTTCGACCACGTTCCAGTATTTAAGATAATATCAGTATTTTACAATGAAAATAGAAAACTTTTGCTTATTTATTTCATCATGTGTAATAAATGTGGTATGGACTATCGATCGGCGTGTCGATTAATTATTGGCTTGCCTAATAGCAGCATTAGGTTCCATCACGGACTATGATGGGAATTGAGTCATGACAACTTGGTATTAGAGCACTAGGCTCACTTAGGTCTCACAAGTCATGAGCAAGTCTAGTAGAGTCTTGCGGATCAGTATGGAAACGTCTGTACTTATCTTCGAGAGGATACAAGACCGTTAGGAGATTTATTGATTATTTTATCGTGTGACTTGATTTTGATTGAAGATTATGTCTTTAGTTCCTTCCTACTCATTCAAACACGATGTAGAACACTTGATATCAGTTGCGCATCGATGAGTTAATGCTACCGGCATGGTGCATGATGTTTTTCCATGTGTTATGAGGGAAGACTACTTTGTTGCCTTGTAGAGGGTTGTTCAATCATTTCAACCCAGTGTTGGTGTTTCTCACAGGTTCAGGGTTGTACACAGTGTATTGCGATGTTTCACGTGTTGTTATCGCGTAGTGTTGGTGTAAATGGTAGGGTGTTTATTGATGTGTCGCAACCGTGAATGCTTCGAGAGGAGAATTACTCGGTTCACGATTGGCAGGTTGGTGTTTATTCCTGTGTGGGAGAGGCATTTGGGCTATGAATGTTCAGGCTTTGGCCGACGTAGTTGCTAGATTGGGTATTTTCGAACTTGGTAGAGTTCTTTCTTGTCTTGTTGTGTAGTTTTCCTTGTTTGATTGCACTAAGGCTCGTTAGTATGATAGTTTTCATTTGCTTGTCCTTGGGTAAACGACATGCGAAGTGGTGCATAAGAAGCGGCGACTTCAGGGTCGAATCTGCATTCCAGTATTGATGGTTCAAGGGATATGATCCTTAAGGAAGATTAGCGTTGATGACATTCTATTTGTTCGGGTGCTACGGAGAAGGATAGTGTTTGAGGCTGCATTATTGGTGGCGGAGAATGAAAAAGGACGTTGTTGGATGTGTCTCGCAATGGTTGAATTATTAGTATGTCATGTATGAGCAGTAGAGACTGAGTAGTTGCTTCAGAAGATGGCTCAACTGGAATGCAAGTGGGAGCGTATCGTTATGGATATTATGGTAGGATAGCCATATGCTTTGAGAAAGCTTAATGTCATTTGGGTCATTGTGGACAAACAACTAAAGGGTTTGCTTGGAACACAAAGGGTGCTATGGGAAGAGTTTGCTTGGAACGCAATGGGAATGTGAATGCTTGTATCCTTTTGGAGTGCAATACCGTCTCGATCTTTGAATGTGTTTATGGGCCTTCAGTTGATGTTAATTGAATGGAAGGATTCTTACGGCTGGCGGACGAGTGTGGACTAAGGAGGATTAAAGAATTTCATAGTGGATATAACTATGGCAATGTCGTTAGAGGATGTCAATATAAGGTTACAGAGGTGGGATATCTCTTGTGAGAAGGTTAGGGGTTGCCTGATTTCCTATAAGGTTCCTATAAAGAGTTTTACCTTCTATCCAATGAGAGGCATTTACCACAATGTCGGTCTGAATCGCTTGAGGAAGATGGCGCGACTGTCATGAAGTCGAGTGTGCATTTGGGGCTGATAACTTGGATCATGTGATTATGGCTTAAGGACAATTGGGGGAGCCACTGTCGATGTTTGGTTCCGTGGTCTTATGTGGTTGTAGTTTCAGAATTAAGGGACGCGGGTGGATTAATTATGACTTTGAGGATGATTTGAGCAAAGAATTGGTGGGTGCGTGTTATATTTTACCTCATTGATTATGGAGGTTGTAGGATGACTCAGATTTGATATTCCTTGTGGATGTGATGTGCAAGAGAAAGTATTCACTTGGGTGATTCTTTCGGAGTATTCATGTGCTAATGGAGCATTAGTTATTTGGCTTGTTAGTTTATCTATTGAGGACTAGCTTAGAGTGAGCAACTCTAAATAATGGTTCTAGTGAGTTCAAGATGTGGTACCTAAGGATTTCCGGATTTGTGTGTGACTAAAGATTCAAAATTTGTGTTGGTTTGTGAAAGAGACTTGGAGTATTTCTATACCATTATCGAGTTTGCGAGATAGTGTCAGAGAGATGGAAGAAACAACTTCGGATTCACAAAAGGTATCTTTGAAACACTAGTATTAGTTGGAGGTACTATTGAGTGTATGAGGGGGTATAAAATGGCTTATGGATATTGAGACGATGTGGTCTTGTGATTTGTGGTCACTCGAGGTGAGTGTTGATTGAGATCCATTGTGTTCTGGTAAAGAGAGGTGTTATTTTGAAGGCAAGTCAAAAGTAAATTAGAAGAAGTGGGGTCTTTTGTATGATTTCATGGCTAATTAACAGGTAATTCCCTAAATTTGCATAAAGACCTAGGTTACTACCCAAATCCTTGATTTTCACTAATTAGGTAGTTAATTTGACTAGGAATTCATGAATTAAACTAATATTAGGGTAGAATTCACTTACCTTTCAGCAGCTAGGTCGTGGGACTCTTTTCCAAGCTCTTAAGGTCGCTAATGGTGGAAGAAAATGGGGTGAAATGAATAAATCCCGTATTTTAAAGAACTCACTGCCTACTGTGGTTCCGCATCTGCGGCTCAAGGACCGCACCTGCGGTAAATGCTCGCACATGCGGAAATGGGACAAGGGGGCTAGGCTCGCACTTGCGGGGAGGAGCTCGCACCCGCGACTCCGCTCCTGTGGATATTATCCGCCTGCGAGAAATGGGTAGCCTCACCTGAAGCCGCACCTACGAGGCAAGGACAGTAGGAGCGGTTTCGCACCTGCGAGGCTAGGATCGTAGGAGCGATCCTGCACCTGCGACTGGGCAACCGCACCTGCGGTCACACCAGAACAGGTGCACCAGTAATTGCTTTAGCTAGTTTTTTTTAGCCTCGTATGGTGCTCGAGAGGCACCTGGGCCCACCCGAGCTCCCGTCCAAGTATACCAACAAGTCCCAAATCATAATACGGACTCGCTCGAGCCTTCGGAACACCCAAAACAATGCTAAAACTCAAAATCGCACCTCAAAACCCCTAAAATCAAACTTAGGAACTTTATGTTTCTTGAATTCGCTAAAAATGCGCCGAACCGACCTGTACTTCTCGGAATGACCCCAAAGTTTTTGAGCAAGCCATGAATGACATAACAAAACTATTCGCGGTCTCAGAATTCCGTTTGGACCACAGTAACACAAAAATACGTCCCAAACCACAATATGAACTTAAGGAAACTCTTATTTCGCTACTGGGCGCTAAAACGCTCCCGGGTCATCCAAAACTGATTCCGAACATACGCCCAAGTCCGAAATCATCATACGAAGCTACCGGAACTGTCAAAACTCGATTCCGAGGTCATTTATTCAAAATGTTGACCGAAGTCAAACTTGGCCAAAAAGGTCAACCTTAAGGAACTAAGTGTTCCTATACTACTCTAAACACTTCCGAATCCCGGACCACCCGCCCCTGCAAGTCATAAATCATAATAAGCTGCTATGGGAAGTCTCATTTAGGGGAACGGGGCCTTATAACTCGAAATGACCGGTTGGGTCGTTACATTCTCCACCTCTTAAACAAACGTTCGTCCTCGAACGGGTCTAGAATCATACCTGAAGTGCTGAATATGTGTCGATATCTGCTCCGCATGTCCTCCTCGGACTCCCAGGTCGCCTCCTCGACTGGTTGGCCCCTCCACTGGACCTTTACGGTAGAAACTCTCTTGGATCTCAATTGGCGATTCTGCCTGTCAATAATAGCAACTGGCTCCTCCTCTTAGCCCAACCTCTCATCCAACTGAATGGTGCTGAAATCAACCACGTGAGAGAAGTCGACGTGGTATCTCCGGAGCATAGATACATGAAAGACCGGATGAACTCCTGACAAACTGGGAGGTAAAGCTAGCTCATAAGCAACCTCCCCAACTCGCCTCAACACCTCGAAAGGACCTGTAAACCTTGGGCTCAACTTGCCCTTCTTCCCGAACCTCATAATACCCTTCATCGGCGAGACTTTCAACAGGACCTTATCTCCCTCCATAAATGATACATCACGCGCCTTTTGATCCCCGTAACTCTTCTGTCTGGACTGTGCTGTGCGGAGCCTCTCCTGAATCAACTTCACTTTCTCCAAAGCATCCTTCAACAGTTCTATGCCATATAACTTAGCGTCGCCAGGCTCAAACCACCCGATAGGAGAACGACATTGCCGACCATACAATGCCTCAAATAGAGCCATCTCGATGCTAGACTGATAACTATTATTGTAAGCAAACTCGGCCAAAGGAAAGAACTTGTCCTACTGACCTCCGAAGTCAATCACACATTCCCTGAGCATGTCCTCCAATATCTGAACTGTACGCTCCGACTGACCATTAGTCTGAGGGTGAAATGCTGTGCTGAGATCTATCTGGGTACCCATCTCACTATGCAATGCTCTCCAGAAGTGCGAGGTGAACTGGGGACCTCGATCTAATATAATGGACACCGGCACACCGTGCAACCAGACTATCTCCCGAATGTAGACCTGTGCCAACCTCTCAGAAGTATATGTGGTAGCCACTGGAATGAAATGCGCCGATTTGGTCAATCTATCCACAATGACCCAAACCGCATCAACTTTTCGCAAAGTCCGAGGCAACCCAACCACGAAGTCCATAGTGATGCGTTCCCACTTCCACTCAGGAATGGGCATCTGCTGAAGTAGGCCTCCTGGCCTCTGGTGCTCATACTTAACCTGCTGCAATTAAGAAACCTAGCCACATACTCCACAATGTCCCTCTTCATCTGCCTCTACCAGTAATGCTGCTTCAAATCACGATACATCTTCGTAGCACCAGGATGAACAAAATACCGTGAGCCTCCTCTAGAATCCTCCCTCTCAGGCCGTCGACATTAGGAACACAAAAACGGCCCTGAAGTCTCAGAACACCATCCTCGCCAATAGTAACCTCCCTGGCACCACCCTGAACCACTGTCTCCCATAGCTCTGCCAAGTACGGATCCTCAAACTGCCGAGCCTTAATATCTCCTAATAGCGAAGACTGAGCAACCAAATGTGCTAAAACTCGGCGAGGCTCTGAAAGGTATAACCTCACCAGGCGATTAGCCAAGGGCTGAATGTCCAAGGCTAGAGGTCTCTCCTCTACTGCAATATAATCCAAGCTACCCATACTCTCTGCCTTCCTGCTCAAGGCATCTGCTACCACATTTGCCTTGCCCGGATGATAAAGAATGGTGATATCATAATGCTTCAACAACTTAAGCCATCTGTGCTGCCTCAAATTAAGATCCCTTTTCTTGAACAAGTGCTGCAAGCTGCAGTGGTCTGTATAAACCTCACAGGATACCCCATACAAGTAGTGCCTCCAAATCTTAAGAGCATGAACAATCCCCGCCAACTCTAGATCGTGCACCGGGTGTTTCTTCTCCTGAACCATCAGCTAGCATGAAGCATAAGAAACAACTCTCCCTTCTTGCATCAACACACATCCCAAACCGATGCGTGAAGAATCACAATACACTGTGTACATCCCAGAACCAGAAGGCAATACCAGAACTGGTACTGAGGTCAACGTTGTCTTGAGCTTCTGAATGCTCGCCTCAAACTCGTCGGACCATCGAAACGGGGCATTCTTTTGACTCAATCTAGTCAATGGAGCTACAATAGAAGAGAACCCCTCCACAAATCGGTGATAATAGCCTGCTAGGCCCAAAAAGCTCCTGATCTCTGTGGCTGAAGTAGGACGCGGCCAACTCTGAATTGCCTCAATCTTCTGAGGATCAACCTTGATACCCTCTCCGGATACCACATGCCCCAAGAATGCCATGGAATCCAACCAGAACTCACACTTGGAGAACTTAGCATATAGCTTCTGTTCTCGCAAAGTCTGGAGCACAACTCTCAAATGCTGCTCGTGCTCCCTCAAGCTACGTGAGTAAATCAAAATATCATCAATGAAGACAATGACAAAGGAATCAATATACGGCCTGAACACCCTGTTCATCAAGTGAATAAATGTTGTTGGGGCTTAGGTTATTTTACACCATTTTTCTACCATAGAATCCGTAGAGGCGATTTCTTTAGAGCTTTTTCTTTCCGAATTTATTGGTAAGCAACTTTAATGCGTTTTCCATCAATTTCCATTTCTTTTTCATGAATTTGTCCATCAAATCAATGATTTTCAAGGTAGAAATTAGGGGGTTTGGGTAGAATTTAGGGATTTTTTAAAATTGAGATTTCGACCTCGAATTGAGGCCGGATTTCGAAACAAATTGCATCTAAGGGCTCAGAGGTGAATGAGCAATCGAGATTTGGTTTGAATCTCAGATTTTGACCACGTGGGCCAGGGTTGACTTTTTATTGACTATTTTAATAATGGTCAAGATTGAACCTTTTTCATTCATGGGTAGTTTCTAAAGCTTATTTTGAATTGTTTGAACATTTTGTGGTTAGATTCGGTTGGTTTTGAGGCTTGTGCGGAAGGAAAAGTCATGGTTGGTTGTTGATTGTGTTTCGAAAAGAGAAGTGTCTAAGTTATATTTGACTTGAGGGAATTAGGACTTATTTTGTTTATTTGTTACTTGAATTATATGTGGGGACGACATATATGCAATGTGACGGGTGTATATGCGCCGTCATGGGTTTAGACATGAGGGTGGGATATTTATAATCATGTCTTCATTTAATCCATGTTATATAGTTTTACATGCTCTAATTGCTTCATGTCTTTACTTGTTACTGCTCATTTATTTGTTACATGTTTTCATTTATCCATTCCTTGATTATTATCTACTTTACCTGCTATATGCTCTCACCTGTATTAAATGAACATCTTTAATGTTTCATGCCTTTACTTGCCTTTATTGACTTTAATTGTTACTTGTTGCACTTAATTATGTTATATTTGATTGTGTGAGATCTTGGTTGTTCTTGTGTTAATGAATTATCGAGGTTCGTATTGTCTTACGATGTGAGGACACTTTGTGAATTTGAGTTTTTGATTGTCCTCTGTTTATAATTGTATTTCCTTGGTGATTTATACGCTTTAGTTCCCTTTTATGTTGATTTAGAAATTTGTTGAACTGAGTTTTTAATGTTAATGAAGTGATAATGGGAACAAATTGTGCACCATAACAGAATGAAAATGAAATAATATTGGGATCGGGTTACTCACTGCAATTAATATTGAAATGATATGGGGATAGAGTTGCTCGCCGCAACAGAAGTTGCTTTTGTATTAGGATCGGGTTGCGCGCCGCAACAGGAAACAATGTGTTGTAACTATTTCTGGCTATGGTGTTATATTTTTTTGTACTGTGATATGAGGTTATGAGATGTTGTTATTCTGGGGGCCTCTGTTAGTTGACCTTTAGGTCCCGTTCTAATGAGTTTATCCGTTTTCTCTATATTCTATTGTCTTATATTTATTCGTACAGGTTTATAGTAAGTATTTTGTCACGGCTTCATCACTACTTCGTCAAGGTTAGACTCCGCACTTTCAAAGTACGTGGGATCAATTGTACGCATAATACAATTTTGCACTTCTTATGCAGATCCTGGAGCTGGTCCTAGCAGTGCATAGTGGAGATTGCTCGTATCAGATCTGTCCAGGAGACTTGAGATAGAGCTGCACAACGTTCGCAGTCCCTGAAGTCCCCTTCCTATCTTGAGTACTATTTATTTTGTTTCGGACAATTGTATTTCATTTCAGACTTTACTTGTAGCATTCTAGAAGCTCATGTACTTGTGACTCCAAATTTCTAGTATTAGCATAAATAGTGTTACTTATGGATTTATTATATGTATTTCAGTCTCTAATTCTTAATATTCCATTTTTAAATTGTTAAACTGGTTAATCCCTTAGCTAATGTTGGCTCGCCTAGCAAGCAATTATTAGGTTCCATCACGGCGTCGTGGTTGGGATTTTGGGTCGTGACAAGTTAGTATCATAGCAGTAGGTTGCATATGTCACGAACCAAACTGATGGGCCATGATGGGCACCCGGTACCTTACTTAACCAAGTACCAACATAACGTATCTTTCTTATCGTACTATCATTGGTAAATGGGCCAAAAAGGGTCGTCATGGGCTAACAGAATAAACATAAGAGAATACTCAATATGGGGCGACCCAACCTGATACAAAAACTTATACATGTAATATACGAGCCTGTAAGGCCGACATGATCATTTGTAAACTCAAAGCATAGGCAGATAAGGCCATAAAAGTATCCGTATATATGACATCTGTCTACAAGCCTCTAAGAGTACATAAAGATCATAAAGATCAGGACAGAGCTGCGCCATACCAATCAATACATGTCCTAATCATACTGACCAAATAAGAACCTCCGGAGCAAATGGAATGCACCAACATCTTCCGCTGAGCTGATAGCCTACTTGAAGGACTCTCGACCTGTCTATCGGGACATGCGGGCATGAAACGCAGCGTCCCCAGGCAAAAGTGACATCAGTACAAATAATGTACCGAGTATGTAAGGAATGAAAATCAGTAAACACTAGACAAGAGAGAAACATGGAGTAAAAGACTCAACATGTAAGTCTAAATAACTCTGTGAATCATTAATATTTAAAATGTCATGCATATGCATGCCATACCATGCATAGGTAAATGTTTACATAACATCATCAAGCCTCTGAGGGCATCCCATCATATCATCTCGGCCACTATGGGCAAATTATCAATGTATACCAGCTAATCAGGTGGTGGTGCGTATATAATGCTGTAACCTTTTCCCATATCCCCAACCCCCCCCCACATATATATATATATATATATATATATATATATATAACGCTATCTGGTCATGGATCAGTGTACATGCATAAATGAATGCAATGCATGAGAAAGTACGTCAATAAAATCACTCGGAATGTCATAAGACCATTATGCCTTTGATTAATATCATGAAGTAAGCATATAAATATATATATATATATATATATATATATATATATATATATATGTATGTGTCCAGGGCTTGATATTTTGAGGCCCAGTGGCATCAAACTAACATTAGTAATTATGTGTGTCAAATTCAATATTTTTNCGTCTTTTGTGACGAAACACGCAATACATATACATATACATATATATGTTTATATAAACTTAAACTTTATCAACTTACATATTTTCTGAGACCCATAAACAGATGATACAATAATAGGACACATGGGGAATCAAGAACATAAGAATCTCTAGCATTTCTATGAATAGAGTCATTTATGGAAGTTGTGCATTTGTTTGTTTCATTTGTATCGTATGGATCATGCCAAAAGGAAAGAAGGGATAACTTTAACTTACATGGACCGATTCTCTTGACAATTCCTCTAACACACGTCTTTTGTGACGAAACACGCAATACATATACATATACATATATATGTTTATATAAACTTAAACTTTATCAACTTACATATTTTTTGAGACCCATAAACAGATGATACAATAATAGGACACATGGGGAATCAAGAACATAAGAATCTCTAGCATTTCTATGAATAGAGTCATTTATGAAAGTTGTGCATTTTTTTGTTTCATTTGTAGTATTGATCATGCCAAAAGGAAAGAAGGGATAACTTTAACTTACATGGACCGATTCTCATGACAATTCCTCTAACACACGTCTTTTGCGACAAAACACGCAACGGCGGATCGAAGTAGGAAAAAATCCGTATGATGTTCTTGAGAAAGATTATACTGTGCTCTCTTAGAATTTCAAATTTCGTTGCTATTACGCAGTATAACTTCGTATGAAATTTTTGTTGAATATCTGTTACTTTGCATAATTCTAATTCACCTCTCTTTGTGAATTAAAGGTCTTATACCTTAGTGAAGTAAATAGATCCTTGAAATTGTGAGCTTCATCCGTAAGCTTAGTAAGCTTATGTGTTTCCCTCTTAAATTATGTATAATAATCTCTTATCTTGGAGGTTTGTGGGACCCCACTTTGTGTCTTAGTTGGCCAAAGACTTCTCCACGTTTTCCCACCTTTTATGTGATTTTAAGAGTCAAATTTTGTGACTTTGTTGGTTTCCACGTTAAGGATTCCTTGGTCTTATCGAAGATTAT
Organism: Nicotiana knightiana; assembly: GCA_005239525.1. Classification (NCBI taxonomy): domain Eukaryota; kingdom Viridiplantae; phylum Streptophyta; class Magnoliopsida; order Solanales; family Solanaceae; genus Nicotiana; species Nicotiana knightiana. Next base: position 63,287 of record ML402967.1, read on the forward strand.
CATTAATTATCCACTAATCTCTTGATTAATTTTTTAATCTCCTACTGACCAATAATTATCTAATTATCCACATAATTAAGAATTATCTCAAATTATTTATAATACTACTCACTTTTAACACACTTTATGTGCCCTACTATCGTGGTCATGGAGTACCTTATATGGCACTAGTCCATAAATATCGGGTATTATGCTCGGATTGTTTATATCCCAAATTGACAACCTTCAACGAAACTCATTTTCTTTGATTTGTTTACCCTTTCACCTTCATGAATTTACTTATCACTTGTTTGAAATATCATAATACTTATAATATCCAAATAATCTTGTCCTTGAACTGATGTCAATTATCTTACGACAAATTCAACGTACAATACTACAGGGGTAACATCGTCGTAATATAATACTGCAGAGTGTAACATTACCGTAATTTAATATTGCGGATCGTAACATCATCCCCCCTTTGGAAAATTCGTCCTCGAATGTTGACTGATAAACTTATCATTTTCATAACCTATGTCTTCCGAATACTTTAGTACTCTCCTTTCCATCTAGGCAACTGTTCTGCGAATAAATCCAAAGGCCAAGGCATTCCCTCCTTTAGGCCTCTTTCTCATACCACGACTTGTGGTCGAAATCCTTCCAATCTCGTAAGTGTTTCTACTTTCTATCATGCAGCCTGTACGACTCTGACCTTGTAAGTGCGCCTATGTGACTCTTCTTTCCTTTTTTCTTCGATTCTTAGCCATTACTTAAGTTCTTCGCTCGGTACTTTGTCGAACTTACGAATATTGCTATATCTTATTTCATAGACCCGATTATCCATCCGCATGATTTTACTGCATCTAGGTAGGTAATACTATACCATAACTCTTACTTTGATTTGTCGTTACTGAGGTCTGCTACCAAACCGCATCTTACTCTCGTTGCTTATCCTGTATGTATAAGTCTAAGTCCTTTAATGCTTCCTCATTACTGTTCATATTAATAATGACGGCCTAATCTCATCTCATACTTTGTAACTTTTATCCATCCGTTATTGATTCACTTTAATATTGATATATAATCTACCATTGATTACTTGACCTTTTACGTGATCACTAGGGCTCACGTTGCATCGTGGAACATTTGAAGTGATTTTCCCGATCCACCTGGGGGCGATACGATACTATACTTCCATAATAATATTTTATATCATCCCAATGTGATTTACCTTAGGTGGGTATTTTAATTATGCACAATTCATGAAATCGTAACTCAATCACAGGCCCAAACGTCATCCTTCATCTATCGCAACCTTCATTCTACTGCCAGGGTAGCATTTCATCTCTTCTAAATGCTACTAGTCTTAGACTCCTTTGAGTTCATTCAGGCTATACTGAGCTTTCTATAACTTAGAGAAACCATCAGCTCTCTTGTTTTCATGGGCTTAATCTCGAGGACTTATCCATTTCTGTCACCTTCTCACTTGCTTTTTCTTATCCTTACTCATGTCTTCCTAAAACCTTGTCGCTCTACCATACTTTAGCTTGCGACCGATTTCCTTATGTTATTTTGGAACATTAAGCGAGACATCACATCGTATCTAACTCTTCTTTTACTCTCTTAACTAGACCTCTCGATACCTAGAAACCATAGGTTGGAAGATATGCCACTGACGACGCCGCTATCAATACTGAATCCCAACACTTATAGCCTTATATCCGAAGTCTGGACTATTCACAACCTTCTGCATTTGAGTATCTCGTACGTTATTCACCTTTACCTTACATGCCTTAAAATCTCGCATCACATTTTTCATTTCTTTCATAACCTTCCTTCCACATAGGTATGATTCACATCCACAACTTGAAGCTTTATTATAATACTTGTATCTCTGGTGCATACATAATCCGGTGGGAGCTTCATACTGATTTCTTATGAGGCTGGTACTCTTCTAACTGGCTTTATCATAGAGCCGTTATAGAATATGGCTACTGTACTATCTCTCTTGTACCTCTGATATTAAGAGTTATTATGCAATGTTTTCAATCACGAGGTCTATAACTTTCTGGGTCCAATAATCAGACTCCTGATTTACTTAGTTGATGTAACTCTTTAGTTTCCTCTTCCCTCTGATCAACCTTTATGTAGGCTTAAGCTATCTTCCGATCTGCGGCTCATGGTACTAGTTATTACTTTTGCCTTTCATGGATACTACGGAATATCCGTGATACCATAATTCAACCCTTTGTCTATGACCTGGACTCAATTCTTTCTTTTAACTTATACCGGAGTCTTCTACGACTGTATGATTGTTAGCATATATGCTGCATGGATAATACTCCGAAATCTTAAGGGCTTTCATAACGTAACTAACTTTAGATCATTGATCGAATAATTCCTTTCGTTCCTTCTCAGCTTTCTTTAAACGTAAGCTATTACCTTTCCTGGTCTTTCTGCCCCCTTGTTGCGTGAATACTTAACTTATCTTAGTTCCCACGCATGTCGGATTTTTCGTGCACCTCATATGATCTCGAATATTACTTTTGATTTTACTTCACTTTCATTAGCCACGGTAGGTGCCACTTTCTTACGGAGTGCATACAACATTGTAGTGAGACTGTTGTTACAAGACCATTTCCTCTTTAGGTCACTCTGCTTAGGTTGAAGCCTTCTTCCTTATTTCCTCAGCTAGTCTTTTGTTGTAGTACTTAGGGAAGACCTTCTGACTCTTGTAAAGCTGCACGCTTATTACATCATATACCCGATAGAATCTTTGATGTTCGTACTCACCTATAATTATCCTTAATTACTTACCTCCATGCTCATGTGCTCGTACAGTTGCTTCTGAACTTACGTTTTGACTGTCTTCCCAGTTGGACTCTCTTTTGTTTCCATAACACTCATATGGTATCTTTAACTACCCAACTCCTAACTGAATATTTCTCAAGGTCATGATGTCATATCTGCGAGACGGTAATCCTTCTGTACCAAGGATAACAAAATTCCTTACTCACGAGGGTGACACTTAGTGTAACTAGCACACATAGTCCCTTAAGCTTACCTTTGCTCACATTTCTTGCTTTTAGGGAAGCGTCTTCCTGAATGACCTTTAAAGGTTATTCTTCTGTCGTCCATTCTATTATTGCCGGAACGCAATATGAAATTCTCATGATGTCGTCTATTATTAAATTACTCAATCCCTAATCCATGTTTAGTTTATCTTGTTCACCAACCCATACTGATTTCTATTACTCTAGAGGTCTAGCTTTCCCTTCTGGTAATCACGTTAGAGTCACAAACTTATTTCTCGAAATGAGAATATGACTTTATGGCCTATACTCTTTTGTTGTCTCAAGGCCTGTCACCTTTCGTCTTTTCCTTCCCTTGACTATAAACTGTGTAATTCTGTCTTTTTTTTTATCTACAGTTGTTATCCATGTATCACATCTTACTCATAATGCTTCATTACTCTCTTCTTATTTCCCGCTAACATTTATGTCTATCACTTTATTCTGAAAACTTGAACAAGATGTTCTTTTGCTTTTAGCTCCCCTTGCTCCATCTACTAGCTCTTCGGGTTGCCTAACATTCTTTCTCTACTAGGGACGAGAGCCATACTAAGTTAATATGTATCACTTTAAGGCTTCCAGTTCCTATCTTTGTAATACTCATATCTAGCTATACTATTTTAGAGTGCATCATCTGGGTGTCTCACAAGGAGATATATTAGCACATTTGAAATATCCTTCGGAAATGTCACCTAATGTAACAATCCATCCACCATTTTGAGTTACCTTCAACAGTAACAGAGGTATGTACAATTGGCCACACCGATCTCAGTTATGCTCTATGAGAGCTAACAAATATAGTTTAAGAGAAGAACGGGATATCATGATCTAGCTGGGGACCACTTTTGTCACAACCCAAATCGATGGGTCGCGACGGGCATCCAGTACCTTACTTAACCGAGTACCAACATAACGTATTGTTCTTATCATACTATCATTGGTAAATGGGCCAAAAAGGGCCGTCATGGGCTAACCAAAATAAACATAAGGGAATACTCAATATGGGATGACCCAACCTGATACAAAAATTTATACATGTAACATATGAGCCTGTAAGGCCGACATGATCATTTGTAAACTCAAAATATAGGCAGATAAGGCCATACAAGTAACCGTATAGAGTACATAAATATCATAAAGGTCAGGACAAAGTCCCGCCATACCAATTAATACATGTGCTAATCATACTAACCAAATAAGCAACTCTGGAGCAAATGGAGCGCACCAACATCTTCCGTTGAGCTAATAGCCAACTTGGAGGACTCTCGGCCCTTCTATCGGGACCTGCGGGCATGAAACGCAGCATCCCCGGGCAAAAGGGACGTCAGTACAAATAATGTACCGAGTATGTAATGAATGAAAATAGTAAATGATAGACATGAGAGAAACATGAAGTAAAAGACTCAACATGTAAGTCTAAATAACTCTGTGAATTATTAATATTTAAAATGTCATGCATATTATAAATTCCATACCATGCATAGGTATACGTGTACATAACATCATCAAGCCTCTGAGGGCATCCCATCATATCATCTCGACCACTGTGAGAAAATCATCAAAGTATACCAGTTGATCAAGTGGGGTGCGTATATAATGCCGTAACCTTTTCCCATATCCCCCATATATATATATACATATATACACACACACACACACATATACGCGTATATAACGTCATCTGGTCATGGGTCAATGTATATGTATAAATGAATGCAATGCATGAGAAAGTATGTCAATAAAATCTCTCAAAAAATCATAAGACCATTATGCCTTTGATTAATATCATGGAGTAAACTTTATCAACTTACGTATTTTCTGGGACCCATGAACAGATGATACAATAATAGGATACATGGGGAATCAAGAACATAAGCATCTCTAGCATTTCTATGAATAGAGTCATTTATGAAAGTTGTGCATTTGCTCGTTTTGTTTGCATCAGATGGATCATGCAAAAAGGAAATAAAGGATAGCCTTAACATACCTGGACCGATTCTCTTAACAATTCCTCTAACACACGTCTGACGAAAAACGTAACGGCGGATCGAAGTAGGGAAATCTATATGATGTTCTTGAGAAAGATTGTACCGTGCACTCTTAAAATTTCAAATCCCATTGCTATTACTCAGTATAACTTCGTATTGAATTTTTGCTGAAGATGCATTACTTTGCTTAATTCTAATTCACCTTTCTTTGTGAATTAGAGGTCTTATACCTTAGTGAAGTAAAAAGATCCTTGAAATTGTGAGCTTCATCCGTAAGCTTAGCAAGCTTATGTATTTCCCTCTTAAATTATGTATAACAATCTCTTATCTTGGAGGTTTGTGGGCCCTCACTTTGTGGCTTAGTTGGCCAAAGACTTCTCCACATTTTGCCACCTTTTATTTGATTTTAAGAGTCAAATTTTGTGACTTTGTTGGCTGCCACGTTAAGGGTTCCTTGGTCTTATCCAAGATTATCATTAGTTATCCACTAATCTCTTGATTAACTTGTTAATCTCTCACTGACCAATAATTATTCAAATATCCATTTAATTATGAACTATCTCAAATTACTTATAATACTACTCACTTTTAACACACTTTATGAACCCTATTATCGTGGTCATGAGGTACCTTGTATGACACTAGTCCATAAATATCGGGTATTATGGCTCGGATCGTATTATATCCCAAATTGACAACCTTCAACAAAATGCATTTTTTTGATTCGTTTACCCTTTCACCTTCACGGATTTACTTATCACTTGTTTAAAATAACATAATACTTATAATCTTCAAATAATCTTGTCCTTGAACTAATGTCAATTATCTTACGACAAATTCAACGTACAATACTACAGGGTGTAACATTATCGTAATATAATACTGCGGAGCATAACATCATCGTAATGTAATATTGCGGAGCGTAACAACATAGGTCTCACGAGTCATGAGAAAGCTTAGTAGAGTCATGAGGATTAGTACGGAGACGTCTGTACTTATCTTCTAGAGGTTATAAGGCTTTAGAAAATTTCACTTTCTTTCTTTTTCTATCGTGTGACTTTACTATCGCTGAGTTTGAATCATTCTTCTTTTAATCTCTCGTAGATTGTGAGGACACGTACAACAACCATAGATAATCAGGAGTCAGAGTCCCATGTCGCAGCCACTACTAGGGGTAAGGGTCGGGGCCGAGGTAGAGCGATAGGCAGGACTCAACCTAGAGCACGCACAACGACACCTGTTGTTGAGCCCCAAATCCAGCAGGATAAGGAAATACCTATTCTGACCATGCCAGTGGGACCAGCTCAGGTTTCATAGGGGTTCATTGCTACCCTAATAATTCAGGATGCCCTAGTTTGCCTGGTTGGCCTTATGGAGAGTGTGTCCCAAGCCGGTGTATTTCCTATGTCACTAGTCGTATGTCAGGCTGGGGGAGGAGTCTAGACTCCCGCTACTGATACGCTCAAATTACACCTTAAAATAGTGTAAGCGATCGATGTCAAATATAGTAACCCAACTAGGTTGGGGTCGAACCCCACAGAGAATAATATGTAGGCGATTAGGAATGTAAGAGAATTATCACTTATCGCGCAATGCCAAACACTTAAATTTTGGTTGTGAAAATATTTATATCTAAGTGCAAAAATATAAACTAACCTAGAAAGCAAGTAAAATAATCAATGGCTACAAGGATGGATGCATTGGGAATTACACTCAAGTAACGATCCAATGTATTTCACGATTTTATAATTATGAGCGAGTTTATATTAATTAGTCACATATAATAATTCTTAATTAGATTCTTCCGAAGACTAACAAGACTTCCTAATTGAATTATTCCTAACCCAATTAAGAGATTAGTCACACCCGGATATGGCTACAAGTAGTTCAATCCTATTCCTAGGTAGAATCTATAAAATGAGGGTTAAAGCCTCAAGTTCTTGTTAATTAATCTTTCCCAACCCCAAATTATCTTTTCCAAAATTAATTCGGAGTTAATGGGCGAGTCCTAGGGTTAGCTAATCCCTTTGGAAACATTAAATAACAAGAATAATTAAAGAAACAATAACTCACTTCATAAAAGAATAAAAATCATTCAATACATAAGCACAACAAAGTATTTAATCCACACTATAAACATGAATATTTCCATAAACAAGATTTATTGTTAGAAATAAATACTACACTTAAATATTCAATACAAAGCAAGGAAATGAAGAAATAAATATAAATGGGTAAGAAATCCTTAACCACAAGTTTGAAATCTTCAAAACCCAAGTGTGTGTGCAAACCCTAGCTTCAAAACTTGTTCTCTCTTGTCTTCAAGACTCAAAATATGCTAAAACAATGACAAAGATTTTGAAAATATCTGCTAAGTCATGTATAAAAATGGTTCGGGGATAAAAACATGAATTCCAAAAATGCCCAGCATTTGCCCAGGAACTACCCTATGCATTCGCAACAGAGGGCCCGCGTTCGCACTGAATTATTTCCCAAAGGTATGCGATCGCATACAGTCCTGTGCGTTCGCATAGGCCATTTGTCCAGCTACTGACCAACCTCTCTCTCCCTTATGCGTTTGCACTGCCCATCCACGATCGCATAGTATTATCTTCCTGGACTTATGCGATCGCATGTAATCACTGGCGATCACATAGAGTAAAAACTGGGCAGACCTCTATTTTCCAATTTAACTCCTTTTTGACTTGTTTTCACACGATTTCTTCACAATCATCTATAAATTATTTGACACCTGAAATATACCAATTAACATCAATAAATGCCTTAGTTTCTCAACAAAATTACACAAAATATTAAGTATTAAGAGGAGATAAGATGGTAAAATACCAACTTATCAGCTACCCACACTCCAAAGCAGATGGATCATGGGTATCATACCCCAACAGTTCTACCAGTTAGGGCAGCTCATCCTGTTGTTGCTACACAGCCCAGGGAGAGACTTGCAATGTCAGGCGAAGGGCTGACAAGGTTGGACAAGTTCACCAAGTTGTTAACCCCTCAATTTAGTGGTTTACCTTCTGAGTACCCCTAAGATTTATTAGATCGTTGCTATGAGATATTGCACAACATGGGTATAGTGGAGTCAAACTGAGTTGATTTCACAGTGTTTCAGATGACTGCTTCTGTCAAAAGGTGGTGGCAGGTGAATGTTGAGGGCAGGCCAGCAGGTTCTATATTATTGTGGACCAGTTTACTAATTCTGCACACTTCATTCTGGTGATGACATCCTATTCTTCAGAGTGGTTCACTCATAATACATCTGGGAGATTACTCGCCCGCACGGCGTGCCCATTTCCATCATTGAGGCACTCAATTCACATCATATTTTTAGAGAGTTGTGTAGCGCTAGTTGTACATGTGGCTCGAGCAGAGTTATGCATTTTATCCTCAGATGGACGAACAGTCCCAATGCATTATTCAGATTTTGGAGGATATATCGCGAACATGCTCTATGGATTTTGCGGGTCAATGGGACTAGTTTTTACCTCTAGAGGAGTTTGCATACAACAACATCTATCAGTCAAACATCCAGATGGCTCCGCACGAGGACTTATATGGGAGGAGTTATCGTTCGCTGGTTGGTTGGTTTAAGCCCGGTGAGGCTAGATTATTTGGCACTGATTTGGTTGGTGATGCTTTGAAGAAGGTTAAGGTGATTCAGGCGCGACTTCGTATAGTTCAGTCCAGGCAAAAGAGGTATGCTGATCGTAAAGTTCGAGAATTGGCTTACATGGAAGGTGAGAAGGTTCTTCTACGAATTTTGTCCATGAAGGGTGTGATGAAATTTGAGAAGAAGGGAAAGTTGAGCTCGAGGTTTATTGGCCCGTTATATATTTTGGAGAGGGCTGGGAGGTTTCCTATAGGCTTGCAAAATTGCCTCCTAGCCTAGCAGGGGTACATCCGGTATTTTACGTCTCCATGCTTCAGAAGTACCATGAGGATAGGTCACATGTTTTAGACTTCATAACGGTGCAGCTTGATGAGAATTTGACCAATGAGGAAGAGCCAGTGACTATTTTAGACCGGTAGGTTATTAAGTTGAGATCTAAGAGTTAACATTAATTTCATTAGGCCATATTAAGAAATTGATTGGAGAAATAATGGAACTTGGGTTTCTTTTTTAGTATAATGTTAGTTCCATATTATGTTAGTAAGCATAATATTAGTGCAGTACCCAAAAAAAAGTAGAGCAAAGGGAGACCAACTATGATATTAAAATATTTTATAGGGGCCCTATTTGTCAAGATGTGAAAGTTTTAAAATATTGTAAATCGAATGCACGGGATTGAACTTGAAGGGGGGGGGGGGGCTCAATTTCAGCATATCATAC
>ML402967.1:72917-102617 GCA_005239525.1 Nicotiana knightiana
GGGGGGGGGGGGGCTCAATTTCAGCATTTCATACACGTGTACAGGCAATTCATACATACGTACAGGTAATAGTATCCACATAAAGCTATCAAGTATAACACCTTTAAAGCACATAAAGTATAAATTTCTGAAAAGACCTTCGCCAGCAAGCAGGCATGTTGGCAGTGTCCTGCATGCTAACACTCACATATAGAATATTTGAAAGTATAGATCTAGCCTTCGTTTTTGTAAGAAATATTTTCAACAATATATTTTTTAGCATGAGTAGTAGGTTAGATGATTAATCTAGCAGTTTGCAAAATTAAACTAAAATTATACACATATTGATATGGTTACTCATATGTCAACCTCGCCCGTTGTCACGATCCAAAATCCAACCAAGTCGTGATGGCACCTAACCCAATCCACTAGGTAAGCCAAACGGTATAAGTTACAACTATAATGAAAAATCATTAGTACCAATAAGTAAAACTGCAAAAAGAGTTCAATACAACTATTCCAAGGGCTGGTAGTACAAGTCATGAACCACTATAATTTAGATTTACAAAGCTAATAAAAATTTGAAGTTTACATAAATAGAAATAAAGTCCTAAGCTACCAGGAAAAAATGGAAGCTTGAATCTGGAACACAACTACAACTTCAGTGCCAGCCTTCGTCATCCATGGTAGCTCAGTTCCAAGATTTTCACTCAAGGTGCAGAAGTGTAGTATGGGTACAACTGGCTCCATGTACTCAGTAAGTATCTTGAAAAGCCTCGGTGAAGTAGTGACGAGGGTTTTAAGTCCAAAAGATACTCACTTTGAATAACCTGTGCAGCTCAATAACATGTACAATACAAAGAAGTATCCAGAAAAGACAGTCACATAATAACAGGTATCAATAATAAAGGTGCAAAACTGGGGCAGAGGTAATAAACAAGCTTTTCCCATCAAACAGATCAAGAAAATTTAACTTGCACCAACTACGCACACAAAGAGACATGCATCATGGAGTATGTGTTCTCAAATACTCATACATGATTGTAGTTTATACATAACAATGATCAAATTCCGTATTAATTTCCAAATACCATATTTATGAGTTCAACATGATGACGTATAATGATAACTTTCTCTCAACATTAATCTGCCACCCTCCGAGTGTCCACCAACTTACTAATAAATCCATTGAATATGAAGAATGCGTCAACTAGCATATGTAAATGATATGAATGGATAAAACATGTGAAATTCATGACAAGCATAAAGAACTCATGTGCATAATCAAGAATGCTACCCTTATTCCATCACATGTGCATAACCAGAATGTCACCCTTATTCAGCCACATGTACAAAATAAACAATGTGACCCTTATTCCGCCACATGTGCATAATAAAGAATGCCACCCTTATTTCGCCACATGTGCATAATCACGAATGCCAACCTTATTCTGCCACATATGCATAACCCAGAATGCCTCCCTTATTTCACCACATGTTCATAATCACGAATGCCGCCCTTATTCTGCCAAATGTGCATAATCTAGAATACCACCCTTATTTCATGACATGTGCATAACTATAATCACAATCGCATGGAAAAGACCTCGTGCCAATATATCATCACAATCGCATGCAAAACTTCGTGTCAACACCCAATCAATCAACTCAATATGTCCACATGTGCCATAATCATAGCAATACAAATGCCAAATTACCATCAGAAGACATATGCTCATAGTTTGTGCACAAGGACATGATAATAATCAAATGTGGATGAGTGTTGAACATAAAAAGCATGACTACGGCTAAATTAATTTAGCAATGATTCAACAAATTGCCATCTTGGCTAAGTAGGAGATGATAATCCTAAATTATGAAAGGTTAATCTTAAGTAGTCATATAAAGGATCACACATGTTTCATAGGGAGCGGACAATCAAATCGAGGCACATAACAAGAATAACAAGTATGGATGTGTGTTTATAACATGCGTGTGACTACGTCCGAGGCAAGTATAGCATCAATCTCAAGATTAGTACATCTTCAAAATAAGGTACCAATATCCTCAACATTACTTTAGCATGATTTATTGTACTCACATAGTCAATTAATTTAATAACACATAGAATTAAGTAGAACACAAAACCAAACAAGGCATAGAGTAATCTAAAATCAACCCCGAGCATGAATACCCATGGCACATGTATATATGCTCGTCACCTCATATATATATATATACACATATATATCACCCCCCACATGTAGCAAAAAACATCAATTAGTAGGAAATTCCCTTAACCAAATATATGCAAGACACTTACCTCATACGGGCTAGTCCAAAGCTCCAAAATCGCATTTCCTTAGAAATCACCTATAACCGGCTCGAATCTAGACAAACATCAATCAAGGAAGCCAACCAATACTATAGGAAGCGATCCCAATCCATAAAGCTTTGATTTTTGAACTATTCTTAAAAAGTTAACAAAAGTCAACCCGAACCCACATGGTCAAAACCCCAGTCCAAGACCAAATCCCGATGACCCATAACCTCATGAGGCCAAATATGTAATTACTTTCCAAATCTGAGTCCAAATTGGTGTTCAAAACCCTAAAATACACTCTCATAAGTTGTAGACAAACACCCCAAATCTCTCTTCAAATCCATGATTTGATGTTAAATCTAGTGCTAAACTCATGTATAAACCATATATTTAGGTTGGAAACACTTACACCAATTTGTAGGTGAAACCCTAGCCTAAAATCTCAAATTAAGCTTCAAAAGTTGGAAAAATAAAAAAATTCACAAAACTTAGACTTAAATAGTTGCGGGGAGTAGTTGTCAAAAAATATTCCCAGGGATCCGCAAAATAGCTTCGCGGGCCGCACAATCTATTGCAAAACTGAACAGTCCAAAAATCTACATTGATACCCTTCTGGTAAAATGGCCATAACTCCCTATATAAATGTCGAAATGGCAAACGGTTTAAAGCACTAGAAACTAGACCCAAAGATATACAATATTATCATAATCCCATCCCAACTTCTTTATATATTAAAAAAAAATCTCTTTTAAAGTCAGATTATCTGCAGAAAAGCCTTGTTTCAGCAACTCAACTGTTCTAGAACTTGTTCCAAATGCGCTGAAACTCACCTGAGCCATTTGGGACCCCATCCAACCATTTATACATGTACAAATACCTCATATGAAACCACCCACAGAAATATCACAACCAAGAATCGAGTCTCAAAGCGAATAGAATTTCTCTTTTTGATTCTAAGACCTAGCTCCACGATCACAATGCATGCTATTCACCAGAAAAACCAGCAGTTACAACTCAATCTGAAATGCTCAGAAATTACCCCAAAAATCACATGAGCCCCTTAGGACCCCACCAAACCATACTGGAAAGTCGGTACACCCTCCACGTACTTGTTCAAAAGCTCAAAACATAAATAACAACATCAAACCATGAATCAAACATCAAACCAAAAATCTCAAACTCTGTTAAGTTCAAAATTCTAGCGTTCGACTAGAAGCGCCAAATTAACCTCGGGCCATCCGAGATCCAAAGAGAACACACATACAAGTCCAAATTCATAATACAAATATATTGGAACCTTCAAATTATGAATTCAAGCTCGTTTACCCATAAAGTTATCTTTGGTCAATTTTTCTTAACTTAAAGCCTCTAGTTCCCAACCAAGTATTCCTAATCACTCTTGAACCTTTTGGAAATCAAACCAACCATACATGCAAATCATAAAATATCATATGAACCTACTCGAGGTCTAAAATCACATAATAAAATGCTAGAACTCAAAACAACCAGTTGGGTCGTTACATCTCCCCCACTTAAACATACGTTCATCCTCGAATGTGCCAAGAGTCATTCCAAAGCCATCAAATAGCTATATAAAATTAACATACACATTCCTACGATTTGTCTTATGTCACCTCCATCCATATAAATCCATTCACTCATCCTGAATGAAGATTCCTCCTTCAACCTTACCTTATAAGCATTTAAATCCAACTTCAACACCTGAAGCTTTCTCCAAGATCCGATTCTTGTGTATAGTCACTATATCAATTTCCTGTATTGAGTCATAATTTTACCTCAAAGATACGACTACATGATATATTTCATTACTCATATACCCATAGTAATATCTTCTGACCATAATAACTGCTCATTGCCAAACTCGGTATCAACAAAAATACTCCATCTCAAATAGATCATTATTCCAGGCCTTCACAATACCGCTATTGATGAAAGAAACCTTTAGAAACACAAAACCACCAATCATATCAATAATTCATGGATTTGTCTCATCTGGTAAGAGTAATTGCTTGTTCTAGGCTGCCTAAAACATTCATCTTTGGAATATACCTCATCCAAATCTGATCGTGCTAATTCCAGTACAATTAGCTTCGTCTCATGTAGTACAAGTACCCGACCAACAAGTCACACTAAATTTCACATGGAACCTCATCTATCATAGTTTGTGTACCATACAAGCAATAGCCCAAATATGATAAATTTGTAAAAATTACCTTATCACCCAATGACTCCATGTGTCTTTGGTGTTATTTCCCAATAGGTGTAGGAATATCTATACAACTTGCCACATTTTTCCTTGTGCAAATATTAAACAAAATCAACCCAACTCAACTCGTACACCCAAACCACCTGTCATAACTGTCATAATCTCATGGTGAACTATCACTCTATCAAATACAATGGTAGAAAGTATCCCATATAACTATAACCCTTTCCAGATGACACATATATATGACACCTTGCATTGTATAAGCAAATCTGATATGTTGTAGAATACAAATATAATGACCTGATAGGTTGTTTTGAATTCTAGTGCTCTATTTCGTTATTTGAGACCTTGAATATATTTATTTGATGTTTCATGAATTGTGTGTATGGTCTGTTTCGATTTCTGAAAGGTTAAGATGTGTTTTCGAAGGAAAATTCTAATTCTAGAGTCTTAATATTATTGGAGTTGACCTTGGTCAATATTCTTGATAAAAAAAACTTAGATCGGTATTTTTTAGGATTTTGATAGGTTTGTATGATGATTTTGAAACTTGTACATATGTTTGGTTTGGGTCCCGGCTGACCCGAGGCTTTTCAACGCTTATAGTTAAAAGTTGGAAATAATATGAACTTATGAACCTTGAAATTTTGGCTTGATGGTTCATTCTTGAATTTTGATGTTTTGAGCTTCCGTCCGAGTTTTTGTAAGGTTTATATACTCGTTAAAATGTTTGGACTGGGTCAGTGGGGGCTCAGGTGAGTCTCGGATTGGTTTCATATGAAGTTCTTTGCATATTACTATTGATAGTGTGCTGAACCTCTAATTATCACTTCTAGAATGACCAAGTTCGTAGGTGCGAGGTCGCATATGCATGGGTTAGCTCGCATCAGCGAGGGAACGGTACTACACGTTGGGACGCACTTGTAGCTCTCTTGTGCACAAGTGCAAGGCTGTATCGGTAAGATGATGGATCGCATTTGTGAGACTGGGCAGCTTAGGTTCGGGTCATGCCTGCAGATCTATGGTGCGTTGGTGCAAGGTCGCACCTGCATGTGCTACTTTGCATCTACGCTAGGCCAGCTGAAGCGTGCGTCGCGCTTGTGGGGTCTTAGGTCGTGTATGCAACTTCACATCTGCGAATCTTGGGCTGCACGTGTGGTATCTACAGCGACGCAGTAGTGCACATACAAGGGCATTTCCCATAGATGTGCTTCTCACATCTGTGATGTTCCTGTCGCACCTGCAACATTTGAGACCTAGAATAGGGGAAGGGTTTCAAGATTAGCTAATTTTACTTCATTTTTTAGACCTAGACCACGAATAGAGGCGATATTTTTAGAGGATTTTCACCACAACTTCAAGAGTTAGTGATTCTAACTTAGTTTTTATTAATTACCATGATTTCATATAGATTTTTATCCTTCAAACTAGGATTTTGTAGAGTAAAAATGGGGTTTTGGGTAGAAACTTAAGAAAGATCATTTTTGAGATTTAGACCTCAATTTTAAGGCCATATCTTGAAACTAATTACATATTTAAGCTAGGGGAAGAATGAATAATCGGGATTTGGTCTTGATTTTAGATTTCAACCACGTGAGCCCGGATTAACTTTTTTGTTAACTTTTCTAAATAGGGTAAAGATCAAACCTTTTTGTACTAAAAAGGTTTCTAAAGCTTGTTTTTACTTATTAAAGTATTATTTGACTAGATTTGTGTGTTTGTACAATTGTTTTAAAGGAAAAACAGTAATGGAGTATTGAACTTGTTCCGAAAAGAGGTAAGTATTTTGGTAACCTGGACTTGAGGGAACTAGATTGTAAATGATTTATTTGCTACGTGCTAAATCTGTTAGGGACGGTGTATATGCATGGTGACGAGTGTATATGTGATTTCCATGGTTTAAAGCATGCGGGTTGAATTAGTTTTATTTATTCCTTTGTTTATTTTGTGTATTATTCTCTTATGCTATGTTGGGTTGTGAGATTTCTTGATTATTCACATATTAATGGCCATGGTTTGGGCTCCATTGAGATATACGAGCAAGATGGCTCTTGTTGAGATATACAAGTAAGATTGGCTCTCGGAATATAGAATTGCATGTGAATCCTTCGTCATGTTTATCTTTTTCCTTAATAAATTATTCTTATTCACTCTCCTTGATTTTATAGTTATGCATTTTACCATGCTTGTTGTTGATTTACATGTGGTTAGGAAGTATGAGGATGTTGCTCCATGAGTATTTTCATGTGCTTTGGAATGTTGGATGGGGTTGCACGTTGCAATGATGCTATAATTGGATTGAGTTGCACGCTGCAATAATATGGTCATTGGGTCGGGCTGCTCGCCCTGATGGTATTGTGTTGGATCGTGTTGCATGCCACAACGGTTTTATGTTTGGATATGATATCTTGTGCTTAGTTCATGTATATTGCTTCTTCTTTGCTGAATTTGCTTCATAAGTTCATGCTATATTGTTATTTCCGTGAACCTTGTATACTTATTCTCTTATTTAGTCCTTTTATGTATTCGTATTTCTATTATTTTATTCATCTTATTAATTTATTCATCTTTCTACTATTTGCTTTTTGTTTATTACTTGCATAGGTTTATAAAGTAATTGTCTTGTCATAACCTCGTTACTACCTCATCGAGGTTAGGATCAATACTTACTCCATACATTGGGTTGGTTGTACTTATACTATACTTTTTCACTTCTTGTGTAGATTTTGGTATTGGTACCAACGGAGTACCGAGAGGTGCTTAGCTGTTAACATTGGAGACTTGAGGTAGAGCTGCATATTTGTTCGCAATCTATGAAGTCACCATCCTATTTCCTTAATTACTATTTATTAGACTCAAACAATATTATATTTATTTCAAACTTTGTGTTTAGCACTCTGTAGATCTCATGTACTTAGCGAGATCAGTCTTGGGGAGTTTTTTAGATAGTTTTGATGCTTTTAAGCTTTATATGTTGATTTAGAAGCTTTTACTCTTTTTTATTACATTGTGTTGTTAGATGTTTAATTCTTATTCTATTATTATTATTGTTAAGTGTTAGCTTGCCTGGCAAGTAGGGTTAGGTGCCATCATGACTCGTTGGTTTGGATTTTTGGACCGTGACAAGTTGGTATTAGAGCTCTAGGTTCTAAGGGTCTCACAAGTTATGAGCAAGCTTAGTAGAGTCTTGAGGATCAGTGTGGAGATGTCTACACTTACCTCAAGAAGTTACCAAGTTTTTAGGAAACCTCCCTTTCCCTTTATTCCTTGTCATGCGTTCGATTTGTCTGGAATTTGAACTTCTCTTTTTCATTCTCTCACAGATAGTGAGGATACGTTCATCTGTGGCAGGGACAAAGAAGAGTCATTTCCTCCGGTCGGATCTAGGAGAGGCGGGACTCGGGGTAGGGCTATAACACCAGCCAGAGGCCGCATGATCGTACCTAGAGGTGAAGCAACCATCGGAGCTCGTACACGTTCAAGAGCAGTATCAGCGGACCCACCTGTGGACCAAAGGGTTGATTCGATAGATGAGCAGGTTGAGGTACCAGTACCGGATCAAATTTCGATGGGACTTGTTGCTACACTAGTTCTTCAGGAGGACACACCCGAGACGGTGAGTTTTATTTACAGCATGGTTCAGGCTAGAGTGGTCCTAGTGGCCCAGCGACTTCTTAGGATGTAGGGTGAGTTCAGACCCCAGTGACTTCATAGGTTGCAACTCAACTTGTGGTTAGGCTAGTGATGTGTACCGATGAGCTGAAGATGATGGATAAGTTTCAGAAATTGCACTCTCCTCATTTCAGTGTTATGCCTTAAGAGGATGCTCAGGAATTTGTAGACCATGTGAATAGATTTTGCGCAATTTGGGACTTGTAGAGTCCAATGGGGTTGAATTCGCTATCCTCCACATGTAGGGATAAACGAACAAATGGTGGCAAACCTATGAGTAGGGCAGATCAGCAAGGTTACCTCCTCTTACTTGGGCTCAGTTTTCATAACTTTTCTTGGAGAAGTTTATTCCACTCACTTAGAGGGATGACCTATGCATTCGTTTGAGCATTTACAGCATGGTGATATGAAATCACCCAGTATGAGACAAGCTTTGTTGATTTTTCTCGCCATGAAACTATCTTGATCCCTAACTGAGAGGGAGAAGGTGCAAAGGTTGATAGAGTGGCTTGCTTATGGCATTAGACTTTAGATGGATAGAGAGGTCGAGACTGAGACTTTGTTCACTCAAGCAGTAAAGATTTCTATGAAGAACGAGCACACTCGTAGCCAGGGGAGAGAGCGACATCTAACAAGATGCCTCATTATTTTGGTGGTTTTAGTGGTGCCTTGTCTAGAGGAAAGGGTCATTTTGGTCATGCTATACAACCAGTTCAGTCAGAACTCCAGGTTTCTCGTTTTACTTCAGGTGGCCATGTATTTATGGTCCTCGCCTAGAGTAGTCATCATGCACTCCAGCTTATGGTTCCATCAGTGCACCTCTAATACAAAGTTTCTATAGTGGTGATTCGGATCATTAGAGACAACTTCAGATTCAGTAACCATGTCAGCTGAGTGGTTTATTTGAGTGCGACGATGCAGGTCATATCAGGAGGTATTGTCCCAGAGTATGGAGTGGTACGCCATACTAGGGTACCCATGCTTAATTCCAGCACCAGTTACCACACGATTCGTCTAGCCAGCTAAGGGTGGGGTTAGCAAGTGAGAGGCAGAGGCTATCCCGTTAAGGGTCATCCTAGAGGAGGAGGACATATCAGTAGAGGCTAGGCTTGTTGTTATGCATTTCTGGGTAGGCTTGAGGAAGAATCGTCAAATGTAGTCATTATAGGTATTATCTTAGTTGATCATAGATATGCTTCAATATCAGTGTCACGCCCTAAAACTGGGGAGGCATGGCTGGCACCCGATGTCGTACTGGCCCGGGCAAACCATTCTGTAACTCCTTTACTTTCTTTGTAACTATCATGGGCCAACATGGCCACAACTCGTAATGTATCACTATAAGTGGGCAACACTGTATCACTGAACCATTTTTCTCAAAACATGAATACATATAGGCCTTCAAGGATTCTGACATACTGTACAAAATGAACATCTATCTACAAAGCCTCTAAGATTATTTGACATCAAATGGGATAGGGTACCGGCCTACCCATAAGTCTGTAACAAAACTCTGACACGATGACTCATAGAGTCGGCTGCACTGCGAATGAGGTGGAGTCTTTCCGATCCTTTGCTGAATGCCAATCTCGACTAACATGAGGGCTCATCAAACTAATTATATACATGCAGGCATGAATGCAGCGTCCCCAACAAAAGGACGTTAATACAAATAATGTACTGAGTATGTAAGGCAGCACTGAAACATAACAATAAGTCAACATTAACTAAAGACATAAGAACCAACATGAGTCTCTGAAGTGACACCGTATATGCATACTTATTATGCTTATATATATATATGCTTCTCTTTGAGACTATTTCTATTATCCATATTGTATGATGCATGACTGCCCAACTGATCAATGGTAACTGCCCGACCTGCCGTAGCACGATGGTAAATGTATGACTACCCGACCGGCCTTAGCTCGATGGTAAATGAATATGCATGACTGCCCAACCGGTGGTAAATAATGATAAATAGCTTCCCAACCGGTGGTAACTGCCCAACCGGCCGTAGCACGGTGGTAAATGCATGAAGATGCATGTCTCACTATATTATAAACATTAACATCTTTATCATATACCTCAATAGGGACTTAGGAACACACTTAGACATCACTTTACAGGAATGAATAACATAGACATCCTTAACTGCTAAGAGTAGAATCACTTATGGAATAGCATTATGTTTATGTATCATTACTTGGATCATGCCAAAAGGAAAGAAGGGATAGCCTTAACATACCTGTAAGCTTTAGAAACAAATCCAGTAATTCCCAGGCCACCATAAAAGGAAACACATGAAAACAAGTCTCCACTTCCATTACACACACGCAACACATGTTGTAAAAAGACTCGCTTTATCAAGTTTTCTTGTGTAAGACAAGCCCCAATTAAAGCAATCCATCCAAAAGAGGATACTAAGTGGGTGTGTTACTTTTTTTCTTTTGGATTGGTGATGTTGTAGGGAGCGATTTTGATAACTTCCAGAGCCTATTGTCAATTTGCCTCCCAACTAGCTTCTTGTAACTTGATGTTGCAGTATTTTTGCCGGTGGACTCATGTAGCCACCGGAAAGAATCTACCTGATTTGATACCATCTCCACTTCCTAACTACCAAGTTGGTGATGCTTTCTTCAAAAGTTTACCATGACAGAAGAAATATTTTTTTTCCTATTTAATTCCATATCCATATCAGTACTTG
Organism: Nicotiana knightiana; assembly: GCA_005239525.1. Lineage (NCBI taxonomy): Eukaryota > Viridiplantae > Streptophyta > Magnoliopsida > Solanales > Solanaceae > Nicotiana > Nicotiana knightiana. The sequence continues at coordinate 83,829 of ML402967.1, forward strand.
TCAAAACTTGATGAGAAGTTTTGACAAAAGTTCCAATGGCACCACTACATATTTCCACCTTATCAAATGCATTTAAGAGTCACTTTAATATATCACATATCACTGCCACGTGATGTTCTTATCCCAACCATTTTAGATAATTATCAATTTACCCGCATAATTAAGAATTACCTTAAATTACTTAAAATACTACTTACTTTTAACACACTCTATGTACCCTACAATAATGGTCATGTGGTACCATATAAATTAAATACATACACTATTATTTTATTAAAACATCCATGTAAAAATACATATATTTTCTCAACTTATTTTCCTAATCTCATATAAAGAGTAAATATTCTCGTACGCTTAATTCTTAAAATGGTAAGAAGATAACCTTCTTTTATTGTGAGAAAATAATTCTATCTTTACAATAAAGAAAATCTCATAAACTTTCTTATATTATGTGTATAATTTAAAGCATTTTCGAAAGTAGTAATATTAATAACTATATAAAATCATACTTTTGAAACATTTTTGTACAATAAATGTTCCACTCAAAATAAATACCATATCAAATTGTATCTACGATATCAAGGTTAACTTACGGGGTGTAACAATCAGTTGATCTGGGTTCTACTTATCCGTATATGTCCTTATATTTTGCATCACACTTGAGTATGCCTCGCGATCTCTTGACCTTCCTTTTTCTGTGTCTACGTCGGTAGGGGATTCTATTATATTTAATCAAGTGTACCGATCTTGTGTGGTTACCGTTAATGGTTTGATACAATGGTTGATCTTTTGTTATTGGATATGGTGAATTCTAAGGCAGTTCTAGGCATGGACTGTTGTCCCTATATCACGCTAAATTTGGATTTTCACGCCAAGACTTTGACTTTAGCTATGCCAGGGTTGCCTAGGCGAGAGTGGATGGGGGGTCCTTGGCCATTCTACGAGTGGGGTGATTTCATTCTTGAAAGCTCAATGTATGGTTGAGAAGGGGTATTTAGCGTATTTGGCTTACACATTCGAGATTCTAGTATGGAAGTCCCTTCTATGTATTTGATACAAGCTGTGAGAGAGTTTCTAGAGACATATCATGCAGATCTACTAGGTGTACCACACAATAGGGATAATGATTTTTTTATTGACCTAGTTCTGGGCACTCCACCCATATCTATTCTATCATATCATATGGCTTTAGGTGAGCTAAAAGAGTTGAAGGAACAATTGTAGGATCTGCTTGAAAAGGGGTTCATTAAACTGAGTGTTTCTCCATGGGGTGCGGCGGTGTTATTTGTGAAAAGAAGAAGAAAGATGGTTCAATGAATATATGCATTGAGAATAAGGTTAGTATCGAGAACAAGTATCAATTACCTCGTATTGATGATTTGTTTGATCTGCTTCAGGGTGCCAAGGTGTTCTCCAAGATTGATTTGAGATCTGGCTATGCTCAGGTGAAGATTAAGACTTCAAATGTCCCTAAGACAACTTTTAAGACCAGTTATGGTCATTATAAGTGTTCAAACCTTATATGGATTCTTTCATTGAGGACATCTTGGTTTACTCTCGTAGTAAGGAGGAGCATGAGCAGCACACGAGAGTAGTAATCCAGACCTTGAAGGATCATCAACTTTATGCCAGGTTTTTGAAGTGCGAGTTCTGGTTGGATCAATTGCATTCCTGCATCATATTTGTGTCTGGTGATGGTATCAAAGTTGATCCTAAGAAGATTGAGGTAGTTCAGAATTGTCTAGACCCACCTCAGCCACGGAGATTCGGAGTTTCTTGGGTTTGGCAGGCTACTATTGTCGCTTTGTGGAGGAATCCCCATCTATTGCATTTTTATTGACTAAGTTGACACAAAAGGGCATTCCTTTTTAGATGGTTTTATGAGTGTGCGAAGAGCTATCAGAAGCTCAAAGGACACTTTGATTATAGCCCCAGAGTTGGTGTTGCCCACGAGTTCAGGGCCCTACACTGTGTATTATGATGCTTTGCGTATTGGCCTTAGTACGGTATGGATGCAAGATGGCAGGGTGATTGCTTACACGTCTCGGTAGCTGAAGACTCATAAGAAGAATTACCTAGTTCATGATTTTGAGTTGGCAGCTATTTTTCATATGCTTAAGATTTGGAGGCATTACTTGTACGTTGTGCCATGTGAGATTTACACTAAGTATCATAGTCTTTAGCACTTGTTCAAGAAGAAGTATTTGAACTTGAGGCAGCATAGGTGGCTTGAGTTTCTTAAGGATTATGATATCACTATCTTGTATCATCCGGGAAAGCCGAATGTGGTAATGGATTCTTTGAGTTGGACGGTGGAGAGTATGGGCAGTTTGACATTTATTCCAGCTGAGGAGAGGCCTTTGGATATGGATGATAAGGCCTTGGTTAACAGATTTGTGAGATTGGATATTTCTGAGCATAGTAAGGTTCTTGCTTGTGTTGTTGTGCAATCGTCCATGTGTGAAAACATTAAGGCTCGCCAGTATGATGATCTACATTTGTTGGTGCTTAAGGACACGGTGAAACGAGGTGGTGCTAAGAACATGGTTATTGGGGATGATGGTGTATTATGACTTCAGAGTCAAATTTGTGTCCCTAATATTGATGGCTTGTGGGAGTTGATTATTCAAAAGGCTCATAGTTTGGGGTATTCTATTTATCCAAGTGTCACAAAGATGTATCATGACTTGAAGCAACATTATTGGTGGCGAAGATGAAAAAGGACATTGTTGGGAACGTTTCACAGTGTTTGAATTGCCAGCAAATGAAGTATGAATACCATAAACTAGGTGGTTTGATTTAGAGGTTGGTTATAAATTAGTGGAAGTGGGAGTTGTCACGACTCAAAATCCCACCTAGTCGTGATGGCACTTAACCCCAACATTATAGGTAAGCCAAAAAATAAATAACATAACTCGAATGAAAGATCATATAAGAACAGTAAATAAGATGATACAACTATCTAAAGAATTGGTAGTACAAGTCATGAGCCATTATGATTTAGATTTACAAAACTGATATGAAGAATAAATACAATATCTGTTTGAAGCTAACATAAACAGAAATAAAATCCTAAGTTTCCATGAACAAGAGGTATCTTGAATCTAGAATGTTGGTACGTCTTCAACGCAAGGCTTTATCTTCCACAACTACCTAGCTCCAAGATTGGCACATAAGGTGCAGAAGTATAATGTGAGTACAACCGACCCCATGTACTTAGTAAGTATCTTGACTAACCTTGGTAAAGTAGTGACGGGGTTTATAAGTCAAAATATACTCACTCACTATTTTACTTGTGCAGATGATAAGAAGGACAACAAGGCAAGATATATGACAAGTCACAGTTAGAGCATAAACTAGATAACAAGTACATAACCCTATGAACCATTCATATGAAGAAAAACAACAATTATGAAACACGCACAAGGATTGTAACTAAATATCCATAACTCCATTGTTGTAGCGTGAAACCCGATCCAAATATCAGTATGAACATAGTTGCGTCGTGCGACCCAATACCAACATCAATATAAAATAACATTGCAGCATGCAACCCGATCCGAACATCAATATAAAATACCGTTACGGCATGCAACCCAATCCCAATATTAGTTCATATGAAATCATCCAATAACATCCAAGCACGAAAAAATTCACAACATAACACAAAGGGAAAGAACACGTGGAATTCAACTAGGAAATACAAACTTGAACGAAGTAAGATGGGCAACCTAATATCTAAGAGCTAGTCTCCCAGATACATTTATTGACAAGGCTTCAAAAATACATAAATGCACAACCAATCAAGTAGTCACTCAGTCCGACACAACATAAAAGGATAAAACATGAAGCGAGTAAAGGCGTGTAGCAAGAAAAAACAGGTTTCATGTAGAGGCATTTGATAAGTGAAATCATGTAACAATTAGGGGCATGTAGAAGGTAAAGGCATGTGGAAACTAAAGGCATAGGTTAAGTAAAGAAATGTAACAGGTAAAGGCATTTAATAAGTAAAGAACATAACAAATAAAGGCATATAGTGTGTAAAGGCTAGTAGCAAGTAAATACATGAATTAGGTATGGACATGTAACAATAGTAAATCAAGTAAAAGTGTATATGTAATGGTAATAAACAAGGTAGGGACATTGATACAATAGTAACAGACCAAATAGGAAATATAAAGGTAAACTATATAAGGAACATAGACACGAAAGTAACATACAAAATAGAAATATAGATGGAAATCAAGGTAGAGTACATGCATGTGTCTAATGAACGAGTAAACCTAACGTAAAATCCAACTCCCATCCTCTCCGCACGAAAACAACCTACGTATCATTCTCATTTCAAGTCGCACGGAAATATCCATTGTGCCAACATCATATCTGTGATGACCCAAAAAGTCATCTCTCATTTTTATAAGTAAAAATGGTGTTCCAAGGCCTGAAAACCTCCTTTTATCTCACCTCATTTTCTGTGCGCAGCCCGGGCATATAGCCGAGAAGCTTTTATATGAAAAACTGAGAAAAATGCTAAATTGGCCTTTAATATTGAGTTTAAGTTGACTTCAGTCAATATTTTGGGTAAACGGACCCGGACCCATGATTCGAAGGTCTCGGAGGGTCCATAGGAAAATATGTGACTTGGGCGTATGCCCGGAATCACATTCTGAGGTCCAAAGCCCGAGAAATGAATTTTTGAAAGAAATTGTTTTTCTGAAAATATAAGAGTTTTTAGGAATTTGAATATATTTGAAATTTATGGTATCGGGCCCATATTTTGGTTCCGAGCTCGGTAAAGGTTCAATATGATAATTATGATATGTCTGTAAAATTTGGTAAGGAACGGAGGTCATTTGACGTATTCGGACCCGTAGTTGTGAAATTTGATACTTTGGAAGTTTTGGAATTTTTCTTTGATTTTAATGCTAAATTCGTTGTTTAAGATGTTAATTTGGCGATTTGATCGCATGAGTAAGTCCGTAGGATATTTTTGAGGTCGTGTGTATGTTAGGTTTGGTGTCCCGAGGGCTCGGTTGAGTTTCGGATAGGCGTCAGAGTGTTTTGGACTTAGAAAATTTTGATGTAGCTGCTGTTTCTGGTGTCCTTGTAAATGTTCTTCGCATTCACGGTGCAACTCACGCGAACGCTTTTTACACACTAGGCTGGGGCTGGATTTCTCCTATGCAAACGCGAGGCCTGGGTCGCGAACGTGGAGCATTGGGGGGATTGCTCTACGCGAACGCGACTGGCTACACGCAAACGCGTAGCATAATGGGACCTGGGGGAGGGGAGCTTAGTTCCTCTACGCGAATGCGGCCACAGGGCCGCGAACGCGGAGGCCTGGAGGGAGGTTCCTTATGCAAACGCGTGGAAGGACTCGCGAACGTGTAGACTATTCGAGTCGCTGCTTCGCGAAAGTGTCAAACCTTCGCGAACGCGAAGAAGGTCTGACCCCAGTGATTTAAAACAGACCAGATACGGGATTTCTCCAAAATTTTACAACTCTTTCATTGAAACTCGACTTTGGGCGATTTTTGAAGTGGGAAATCAACAACAAATCATAGGTTCGTGTTCTTAATCTCATTTCTTTCAATTTCCATCAACACCCATTAGATTTCTAGGCCTAAATCATGTTCTTAAGGGTAGAAAATTAGAGATTTGGGTAGAGTTAGGGCTTTTTGAATAATTGGAGTTTAGACCTCGTTTTGGGGTCGGATTTCGGAACTAATTATATATTCGGGGTCGTGGGTGAATGGGTGATCGAATTTTGGTCCGAACCTCGTGTTTTGACCAAGCGGGCCCGGGGTCGATTTTTGACTTTTTGGGAAGAATGATGGAAAACATATAATTAAGCCTTGGGATTGAATTATTTAGAATTTATTGATGTTATTGAGTTGAATATGTCTAGATACAAGCGGATTGGAGTCGAATCCAAAAGGGAAAGCGGTAATTTCGTGGAATTTGAGGTAAGTGTTTGGCTTAACCTTAGCTTGAAGGAATATGTGTTTTGTCCTATTTGTTATATGTAAAGTATCATGTTCAACGTATAGGCGAGGTGACGAGTACCTATACATTGGTGTCAAGCATGAACGTGAGTCAATTATTGTGATTTATGTGGCTTTCCGTTAAGTATGACTTGAGTTTCACTTTTTAGATATTCATGTTGGTGGAAATTCCTTGATCTTGTCCATTGTTGAGTATTAGTTTCAATTGAGCATTTTTATGAGAATTTATGGATTGATGGAGATTGGTTATAGTTGTTTCCCTTGTTGGGATGGTATTGTTTCTACTGTTGGATCCCTTGTCGCGACGTTTGGCTTTATCATTGTTGATTTTCCTTACCGAATTATTGTTATTGATATTGTTTAGGTGAGGAAGAGTGTAAAGCACGAAGGGTGATGCCGTGTATGATATTGTGAGAGAGTGTAAAGCACGAAAGGTGATGTCGTGCAATTTATATTTACTGTTTGGTGAGGAAAAGAGTAAAAGCACGAAGGGTGATGCCGTGTCGATATTGTGATTGTAAAAGCACGAAGAGTGATGCCGTGCCATGATATGAGTGATAATGCACGAAGGATACTGTTGTGCCATGATTATGTGAGGTAAAAGCACGAAGGGTGATGCCGTGCAATTTATATTTACTGTTTGGTGAGGACGAGAGTAAAAGCACGAAGGGTGATGTTGTGCAATTTATATTTACTGTTTGGTGAGGACGAGGGTAAAACCACGAAGGGTGATGCCGTGCATTATCTTCCTTGTGTTGCTATTTTCTGCTGTTTAATTTGAGATTTGAATTGTGCCTTACTTCGTTATTTTCATTACTTGATATTCTCTCCCTCATCATGCTCCCTTTTCGTTTTCATGCTTAGCTTCTTATTCTTTTCATTATTATCGTTTCTGTACATTATTAAACTGCACAAGTTTATTTGATTGTTGTGTCCTAGCCTCGTCACTACTTCACCGAGGTTAGGCTCGACACTTACTCAGTACATGGGGTCGGTTGTACTAATGCTACACTCTGCACTTTGTGTGCAGATCCCGGTACTGGACCCTTCGGACCATAGATCGAGGTTGATGCCTTAAGTCCAGTGGAGACCCCGAGGTAGTCCTGCAGGCGTCCGCAGACCTTGGCGTCCACTTCTACTTCATTTGTATTCTGTTCTAGATATTCCAGAAACAGATGTATTTACTTTTGTTCAAACCCCTTTTATTTCCGCTGATCTCGTATGTTTCTAACTAATTTCTAAAAATAAATAAATAATATAGAATAACCGGTAATGTTGGATTACCTAGCGGGTTCAATGTTAGGCTCCATCACGATCCCGACGGTGGGAAATTCGGGTTGTGACAAGTTGGTATCAGAGCACTAGGTTGCATAGGTCTCACAATTCACGGACAAGCTTAGTAGAGTCTGAGGGATCGGTACGGAGATGTCTGTGCTTATCCCCAGAGGCTACAGAGCTTAGGAATGAATTCACATCTATTCTTCTCTATCGTGCGATTTGAATTCTCAATGCTAACTGAATTTCTACTCTATTCTCTCGAAGATGGCGAGAACACGTGTTTCATCATCCACTGATCAGCATCCCGAGCCTCCAGTTGCAGCTCCTACGAGGGGCCGAGGCCGTGCTAGAGACCGAGGGAGGGGCAGAGCTCAGTCCAGAGCAGCAACCCTAGTGGCGGAGCCTCAGGTAGAGTTTGTTGATGAGGTTCCTGTCCAGACAGTCCCGGTTGGGCCAGCTCAGGTCCCTGAGGGGTTCATTGCCACCCTAGTACTCCAGGATGCTCTGATCCGTCTAGTGGGCCTCATGGAGAGTGTCGCTCAAGAAGGTTTGCTTCCTACAGCACCATCCGTCTCTCAGGCTGGGGGAGGAGCCCAGACTCCCGCTATTGCACTCTGGAGCAGTTGGCTCCTCAGTTTCAGACTCCAGTAGCTCAGCCAGCTGGGGTAGTTCAGCCGGGTATTATGGCTTAGACCGGTGATGGAGTAGCTATGTTTGATGATGCTTTGTGGAGGTTGGAAAGGTTCACCAAGATTTTCACTACTACTTACAGCGGTGCATCTTCAGAGGATCCCCATGACTATTTGGAGAGCTGCCATGAGGTTATACGGAACATGGGGATAGTGGAGACTAATGGGGTCTACTTTGCTACTTTTCGTCTGTCCGGTTTCGCCAATACCTAGTGGAGAGATTATTGTTTGACTAGACCAGCGGGATCACCGCCTTTGACTTGGGCCCAGTTCTCCTATTTGTTCTTGGAGAAGTTTCTCCCTATCACTCAGAAAGAGGATTTTAGGAGGCACTTTGGGCGTCTCCAGCAGGGCTCTATGACCACCACTCAGTATGAGACCAGATTCATTACCTTGGCCCGCTATGCTGTTATGATACTTCCCACCGACCGAGAGAGGGTGAGGAGGTTTATTGAGGGACTAGCTCCGCCGATCAGATTGCAGATGGCTAGAGAGGCAGGGTGATATTTCCTTTCAGGATGCAGCCAATGGGGCCAGACAAGTCGAGATGGCTCTATCACAGGGGGGTGGTCAGGGGTCTGACAAAAGGACTCGTCATTTTGGCCGGTCAGTGGTGCCTCATCTGGAGGCAGGGATTCTTTTGGTAGGGGCCATCCTCCTAGGCCTTTTCAGTCAGCACTTCAGGCTTCTCACAGTGCTCCAGGTGGCCGTGGTTCCCACATGCAGTATTCTAATCAGTTGTCCTACAGTGCACCGTCGCTCCAGATTTTTCAGGGTGGTTATTTAGGTTGTTAGGGACAATTTCAGGGCCAGTAGTCTCAGCAGTCGAGATCTTGTAATACTTGTGGAGTTCCGGGGCACATTGCTAGTTTTTGCCCTCGATCCTCGACCAGTTCTCAACACCAGGGTTCTCTTGCCATGGTTCCCGCACCAGGTGGTTCACCGCCCGCTCATCCAGCTAGAGGTGGGGGTCGAGGCATTAGAGGTGGAGGTCAGGCCGTTAGAGGTGGAGGCCAAGATGCTAGAGGTAGAGGTCAGTCAGTAGGAAGCCGTCCTAGGGATGTAGTTCAGACTGGTGGGGCTCAGCCCCGATGTTATGCTTTTCCAGCCAGGCCTGAGGCTGAGGCTTCCGATGTGGTCATCACAAGTATGGTTTCAGTTTGCAGCAGGGATGCTTCAGTCTTATTTGACCCAGGGTCCACATATTCCTATGTATCATCTTATTATGCTCCTTATTTGGTTATGCCTCGTAATTCTCTGAGTACTCCTGTATATGTGTCTACACCAATGGGTGATTCTATTGTGGTAGATCGTGTCTACCGTTCATGTGTAGTGGTTATTGGTAGTCTTGAGACCAATTTAGATCTTCTGCTCCTGGATATGGTAGATTTTGATGTTATTTTGGGGATGGATTGGTTGTCACCTTATCATGCCATACTGGATTGTCATGCCAAGACCGTGACATTAGCATTACCGAGGTTGCCTGATAGTAAGCTATATAGACGCTATTTACACTCTTAATGAATCCTACTCTAGTGTGGTTATAAGTGCAAAAATGATAACAAAATGCTCTAAATAGTAGTTTTATGCTTTCCAGGAAATAATCCATGTTCGGAAGATACTTTGGAGCGTTTTGGAGTAAATCGAGGGAGTATAAGGCCAATCAAGAAGAACCCGAGTGAAAAGAAGCAAGAAAAATGCGAAAAGAGCTAGAGTGGAGCCCACCGCGACCGCGGCTGGAACGCGGTGGGCAAAACAATGAAAGGCAGAATTCATGCTAACCACCGCGGTCGTGCCGCGTTCTGCCGCGGCCGCGGTCGATTTGGAAAACGCCCAGAAATTGTAGGGGCTTAAGTGCAAAAAATGGAGAAATTAGCCTAACCCTATTTGAACCTTATAAACTCGTCCAAGAAGAGTAGCTTGTTTTTTAAGATTGATTTTGGAGGCAAGAACAAGTGTGAGAGGATCAAGATACAATTAGAGTTTTTCTATTCTCCATCTTTTTCATTATTTTGGGAATTATGAATTATTTTATGCTTTCTTTGTGTTTTAGCATGAGTAGCTAAACAATCCATCTAGGGTTGATGGAACCAATTGTTAGATGAAGTTTTGACTCAATATTGTTATAACTGATCCGGGTTTAATCTAAGATTGTTCACCATGTTTTGTATGGTGATTAATTGAATGGGACCTTGATTAATCGTGTCTACTTGCTTGGTGTTGCTTGAGAAATAACACCAGGTTAGATTGTTGTTGAACAACACCATCTTTGGGTAATTGAAGAGATTCATTACTTGAATTTAAAAGTGGCGTTACACATAAGGAAACTTTGGTGGGATAAATTAGAGCTGCATAAGTTATCAGCTAGAGTAGTTCGAGAGAATGCTCTAGTAAATTATTGTAGTTGATCGAGAGATAATTACAATAACCCATAGCTCATAATCCTCTTAGAGTAACACGGTGAGAATATAGCGAAAGAGTCAGAATTAGTTTAGCAATTGGGGAAATCACTGCCCTAGATCTTTCTACCATTGATTTACCTTTAATATTAAATATTGTTAGTTTTAATATCAGTCTTTTTAGTTAATAAAATCAAACAATTATTGATAAAAATACTGCACCCAAAAAAGTGTCTGAGCTTACATCAGCATCACTGAGAGTTGTAACAGGTAGGTTAGTTTCCTGAGGATTCGACTCCGGACTTTAAACCGGATTATATTTGCAACGACCGCTTTGTCTTTTATAAGGTACAATTGGGAGTGATCAAATTTTGGCGCCGTTGCTGGGGAATTAACGGTATTATTTGTTACGACTTAGAAGTATCGCTAGAATTATTAGTTTAGCCCAATTTTCTACGGTGCTAAATAATTTTTTCATTGAAATTCTCACGTTTGAATTCTTGTGTGAAGCAGGTGTATGCCTAGAAACTCTTCGAGGACTGGTGAACTTCTTGAAGGACTCTCAGACCCCGAGAAAACATTCCGAGCACTAAACCGTGCTAACAAGAAGGTCAAACACTTACTGCAACTTGAAATGGAAAACATGGATAACGTCAACGCAAACAACCGGGTACCTCTTGTACCAAAAGATGGAGGGGTGGCACCTCTTGTGCCACAAGATGCACTCTATGATTGGGCACAGCCAACATCTAATAACCTGGCCACCGCCATTGCTGTACCACAAGAAAAAACATTTCAGATCACTAATAATATGTTGCATCTTCTGCAGAATAAGGGATTGTTCTCCGGGTCACACATTGAAGATCCTCAACAACACCTGAATTTTTTTTTGTCAATTTGTGTAACCCAAAGGCAGCCAAATGTGACCCCGGAAGCCATCAAGCTGCTACTGTTTCCTTTCTCAGTGACTGGGGAATGTCAGATTTGGCTGAATTCACTCCCAATTTCCATATGGGAGGAATTAGTCAAACAGTTCTTGAATAAGTTCTACCCTCCCAACAAGACTGCAAGACAGATTGGCGAGATATTGCAGTACAAGCAGAAGCCCACTGAGACCTTGCAGGAAACTTGGGAAAGATTCAAGGGAATGCTAGTGAAGTGTCCTCACCATGGTATTCCAGATCAGATGCTCGGCTAGAGATTTTACATGGGGATAGCGGACAATTTGAAATTAAATGTGGACGCTTCGGCTGTGGGTGCTTTTCTGAGTAAGACATTTAGTGAGTGCAAAGTCCTTCTTGACAAGATGGCTCAGAATTCAGGGTGGATGATGAGAGGTATGACTCTGACACCAATAGTTCATTCAGTTCTTCTTGACCCAAATAATTCACATGCAGAGAACATAGCCATACTCATGACTCAGATGAGTATACTGACGAAGAAGATTAACGAGATGGGTACAAAGTAATTGCATATTGTTGATACAACAAATGGAGGAATGTGTACCCCTTGCATCAATCAATTTTATGTGTGTTCATGGAGTGGAGAAGGTGATAGCCAGGGTCCTAGTGAAGATATGAATTATGTTAACAATTTTGGGGGTCAGATACAAGGAGGACAACAGTGGGGGCCAGCACCCAACCAGCAGTACAGACCTAACATATCATAACCTGGAGGTGTACGACCACAAGGCCAGGTGGTTCCATATCAGAGACAACAGGGATATCAGCAGCAACACCAGCGACAAATGATGTACCAACCACCTCATCAGCAGCAAGAAAACAACATGGTGGAGATCAAGGGTATGCTGCAACAACTCATTGGCACAAATGGTAAGATGCAGGAAAAGTTGGCAGCACATGATTCAGCAATAAAGGGGATTGAAACTCAATTGGGGTAGCTGTCAATGGCCTTAAACAACCACCCCCAGAGAGCATTACCGGCCGACACAAACATTAATCCAAAGGAGCAAAACCCGAATCAGGTGATGGCAGTCACTCTCCGGAATAGGAGAGATTTAGACAGGGAGCAAGAGGATTCCCAAACCAGAAGAGAGACTATACCAGCCACTCTAGTTCCAGTTGAGATAGATGAATCAGTAGAACTCACTGAAGTGGTGGTTGAACACGCCCAGGTTGAAAAGGGTAAAGCCAAAGAAAATGAAAAGGTTGCAGAACAAGTGGCTCCTCTTGTGCCACAAAATTCTAGCTAAGAACAGCCATCAAGCAGTGGACAAAAATTGATGCCTGCACCATCCCCTCAGATATTGGCAAAACAAAAGAAAGAGGATCAATACAGGAAATTTATGGAGATGCTTCGTCAGATTCAATTGAATATTCCTTTGATGGATGCCTTGAGGGAAATGCCAGGCTATGCAAAGATGATGAAAGACCTGATGTCGCGAAAATTTGATTTTCATGACCTATCCACAATGACTCTGACACAGACATGCAGTGTTGTAGTGACTAGACCCATGGCTCAAAAGATGTCTGATCCAAGTAGTTTCACCATTATGTGCACCATTCGAAGTTATTCTTTTGCAAAAGCATTGTGTGACTTAGGAGCCAGCATAAACTTGATGCCTTTGGCAATCTACACAAAGCTGGGAATTGGCAGAGCTAGGCCGACTTCTATGTTGTTGCAATTAGCTGACCGCACAGTTAAACGACCGACAGGGATTCTTGATGATGTGTTGGTGCAAGTGGGGAAGTTTGTATCCCCTGCTGACTTTGTCATTCTGGACTGCCAAGTCGACGAGGAGACTCTCATCATTTTGGGAAGGGCATTTTTAGCCACTGGGAGAGCACTAATTGATTGCGAGACTGGGGAATTAAAAATGAGGTTGAACGATGAATAAGTGATATTCAACGTCCAACAATCTATGAGGAGACCCAGTGAGTATGCAAATTGCTCACTAGTGGAGGCGGTGGATGTGATCCTACATGAGGAAGATGATACCCTTAATGCCAAAGATCCATTGGGAGCTTGTTTGACAAATTTAGAGGAAATGGATGGTGAAGGGTTGGAAGAGTGGGTTATGGCACTTGAAGGCCAAAGATTTTGGAATAGAGAACCCCAATTTGAACCCTCTATTCAGAAGAAAGAGCCTCACTACCTGCACCATCAGTTGAGACACACAACTGGAGCTGAAGCCACTTCCAACCCACCTCAGGTATGCTTTCTTGGGTCCCAACTCTACTTTACCTGTTACCATATCATCTGGTTTGCTAGCTGTGCAGTTTGAACAATTACTAAAAGTGTTGCAAGAATGCAAAACTGCCATTGGTTGGACCATGGCAGACATAAAAGGTATTAGCCCGGCCTTCTACATGCACAAGATTCTTCTGGAAGAAGGGCACAAACCTTCCAGGGAACATCAACGAAGGCTGAACCCGAACATGAAAGAGGTAGTAAAAAATGAGGTGATTAAGTGGCTGGACGCGGGCATCATCTTTCCCATCTCTGACAGCAATTGGGTGAGCCCCGTTCAGTGTGTACCAAAAAAGGGTGGAATGACTGTTGTAAAAAATGATAATAACAAGTTGATCTCAACTCGTACAGTCACCGGGTGGCGGATCTGCATGGATTATAGGAAACTAAACGCAGCCACCCGAAAGGACCATTTCCCCTTGCCATTCATTAACCAGATGTTGGACAGATTAGCTGGGCGATCCCACTTTTGTTTCTTGGAAGGATACTCGGGGTACAATCAAATCTCAATAGCCTCGGAAAATAGAGAAAAAACGTCATTTACATGTCCGTATGGCATCTTTGCTTTTCGGAGAATGCCCTTTGGGCTTTGCAATGCACCGGCTACATTCCAGCGGTGTATGTTAGCCATCTTTACCGACATAATCAAAGACATTATGGAAGTGTTTATGGATGATTTCTTCGTGGTAGGAGATTCATTCGAAGATTGTCTCCATAACCTCAAAAGGGTGCTCAAACGATGTGTGGAAACAAATCTGGTGCTGAACTGGGAGAAGTGCCATTTTATGGTACAAGAAGGAATAGTGCTGGGACATAGAGTGTCCAGAAAGGGGATTGAAGTAGACTATGCGAAAATTGACGTGATTGAGAAGCTACCACCATCTACTTCAGTGAAAGCAGTGAGGAGTTTCCTTGGGCACGCCGGATTCTACAGGCAGTTCATCAAGGATTTTTCAAAAATTGCTAACCATTTATGTAAGATTCTTGAAAAAGACCAGCACTTTGTTTTTTCTGATGTTTGCAGGATGGCATTCGAGGAGCTGAAAAAGAGACTGGTCACTTCACCCATCATTGTTGCACCCGACTGGGAGCAACCATTTGAGCTGATATGTGATGCTAGTGATTATGCGATAGGAGCGGTCTTGGGGCAGCGCAAGGAGAAAATTATGCACCCCATATATTATGCAAGCAAGAGCTTAGTGGTGCACAGTTGAATTACACGGTCACTGAAAAGGTAATGCTCACTGTAGTGTTTGCCTTCGACAAATTCAGGTCATATTTGATTGGCTCAAAAGTTATTGTTTATACTGACCATGCAGCCATTAGGTACTTGATAGCAAAGAAGGAGTCAAAACCCCTCTTGATTCGCTGGGTTCTGTTGCTGCAAGAGTTTGACCTGGAAATTCGTAATCGGAAAGGAACAGACAACCAAGTGGCAAACCACCTCTCAAGGTTGGAATGCGCAGAAAAGAGAACAGAGGTTGGAGACATCATCGAGACCTTCCCGGATGAGCAATTACTGGCAATGAAAATGGAGGAGGCACTATGGTATGTTGATATTGCTAACTATCTGGCATGTGGTATAGTACCGCATGATTTCTCCTCGAGTCAAAAGAAAAAGTTTTTCCGGGATTATCGTGATTATTATTGGGATGAGCTTTAATTGTTTAAAATATGTGTTGATAACATGATCCCGCGGTGTATCCCCGAGCAAGATCAACCCTCTATTTTGCAGGCCTGTCATGCTTCTCCATATGGGGGACACTTTGGAGGAGTCCGAACAGCAACAAAGGTACTATAATCAGGACTATACTGGCCTACATTGTTCAAGGATGCTCATACCTGGGTAAAAAGTTGTAATGAATGTCAAAAGATGGGCAACATATCCCGACGTCATGAGATGCCAATGACCACAATCCAAGAGGTGGAAGTATTTGACATGTGGGGAATCGACTTCATGGGGCCATTTGTCAGCTCTTACGGTAACAAGTGTATACTGGTGGCCGTTGACTATGTTTCGAAGTGGGTCGAAGCAGTTGCTCTACCAACCAATGATGCAAAGGGGGTGACCAATTTCCTAAAGAAAAACATCTTCACCCGCTTTGGACCCCCCCCCCCCGATCTATAATCAGCGATGGTGGATCTCGCTTCTGCAATAGATCGTTTGCACGCTTGTTGGAGAAGTATGGTGTTTGCCACAAGGTAAACTCACCATACCACCCACAAACAACTGGGCAGGTTGAAGTGTCCAACAAGGAAATCAAAAGTGTCCTCTCAAAAATGGTGAATGCAACAAGAACGGATTGGGCCATGAAGTTGGATGATGCATTGTGGGCATATGGCACAACCTTCAAAACCTCAATTGGTATGTCATCTTACAAGTTGGTATTTGGTAAGGCACGCCACCTTCCGGTTGAGCTCGAACATAGAGAACTGTGGGCACTGAGGCAGTTGAACTTGGACATGAAAATAGCGGGCACCAACAGAGTTAATGGGCTGCATGAGCTCAAAGAATTCCGGTTCCACGCATTCGAGAGCGCTCGATTGTATAAAGAAAGGATGAAATTGATGCATGACAAGCGCATCTTGGATAGAAACTTCAAACCCAGCAAATTAGTGCTACTGTACAACTCAAGATTGAGATTGTTTCCAGGTAAGTTGAAGTCCCGATGGTCAGGTCCGTTCAAAGTAGTGCAAATATTCCCAAGTGGAGCTGTAAAAATCGAATCAGAAGATGGGACGAACAAATTCACAGTGAATGGACAGAGGTTGAAACACTACCTTGGTATGAGTGATGAAAAAGGGGACAGTGTGGTGATAACTCTTGAGGAGCCCGAATACACAAATGAGGAGTGATAGCAAGAGTATGTGTCGTGTCGCGACGTTAAATCAGGTGCTTCATGGGAGGCAACCCATGATTTTCTGTTATTTTCTCTTTTGTATTGTTGTTATAATTGATGTAGATGTTACTAATCCATTTAATAGTGTATAGGGAAACATGAGTGCATACTGGAGAAGACAGGGTCAAGTCACAACTCCGGTAAAATAAAAAAAAATTAAAAAAAAACAAACAAAATCGGATTACCGTCACCGCGGCCACGGTAGGAAGCACACTTTCTGGCTTAGTCACCGCGGTCGTGGCGAACCGTGGCGTGACCGCGATAAGTCATGTTTATTCTGTCTCCCAACCCCTTTTCACCGCGTCCGCGGTCGACCGCGGCGAATTCCCGCACGCCCAGGTAAGTTTTAAAAAAATTGATTTTTTTTATTATTTATTTTTTCTTCTTCTGTTTCTTCTTTCTTGTTACCCAATCCCTCTTCAACCACCCATTCCCCAACCCTAACTTAACAAAACCCTTTCCCCCTCCCTCTTCTTCCCCAATGTTCCCCTCCCCCATTCTCTCATTCTCTTACCTCAAACTCACCACTCTTTTCCCTCATCTCCACCACCCCCAACCACCAGGTTTCTCTCTCTTCCTCTCTTCAAGTAAGTGTACTAACTCCCCTCTCTCTTAATTTTTTTTTGTGTTATTTTATTTTGTATAATGTATATGTTAGTGGTAGATCTCCACCATATTTAGGTAAAAACAATTGTTTTTCTTTTGTAAATTAACTTAGCATGGCTTGGTGGTAAGATTTGGTGTTGCTGGGTGAAAATCATGTTAGTGTGTTGATGATTAGTTGAAGATTGTGGTTGCCATTGGGAAGGGTTTGTACCATTATGGGCTAACATATGCATATCTAAATCTCTTCACACCATGTGTTTGAAAAATTACCACATTGAGCTAAAAATTGGTAATGTGACCATCGAGGTGGTGAAGTCTGAGTAACCACATGGTGGTCACACAAATTGAACCCTCTCTGACAATAAACCTTACTGTGTCAGGTACTATGTCTTAATCCAGGAAACGCAGAACCCAGGCTAGTACTAGCCAGTTTGACTCTACTCGGTTTGTTTCAAAGGCTGTTGAGGATAGACTTGAAGCAAAGGCAGCGCGGAAAATGGTACATGAAGTACCAATTGACAGGGCTGCCCTGCAGAGTGAATGCCCAGAGATGTTCCATGAATTGAGGAGACAGTTGGACATCTTCTTTGAGGAACCGGAAGAGGCGAATATTTTAATGGTCTGGGAATTCTATGCGAATTGCCTAGAACACGCCGACTGGGTAGTCACAGTCAGAATAAAATGGTAAATGCTTCTCTTGAAGAAATACGCCGAGCATATCGGTTACCGATTTTCTCAGGAGCGGAGGATTACTACCAAACCTACCAGACACCACCTGTCACTTGGAACCTCATTGTTCGGTCAATCTGTTTGGGAGGGGAACCAATATGGATAAAGCATGGCATCACTCTGAACTCCCAATCTCTCACTTGGGAAGCTAAATGCTGGCGCACCATCATCTGTAGCCGACTGCTGCCCTCCAGCAACACTACTGATGTAAATGCACCTCTTGCAGTGGCGGTTTGGTGTTTTGTCAACCGTCATGACTTCGATGTGGCCAGGCTAATCCACGATGAAATGTTCATCAGATCTCCTGAGATAGTCAAAGGGTTCTACTTCCCTTCACTAGTCACCAGGCTGTGCCGTGCCGCAAATGTCCCCGAGAATCGTTTCATAGATGGGAAGCTCGCAAAGAAGGCCACTTTCAAGGCCAGCAAAATTACAGTGGGAAATGAGTAACTCGTACCTATTGTTGTGGATGATGAGGACGAGGTGGTTCCTGACGCCGCCCCGCCAATGACACCTTTTGATGAGGCGGGCCCATCTCAGCCTCGGCAAAGCACCCGGATGTCTACCTTGGAGCAAGATGTTGCTGGCTTACGTACCTCAGTGGATAACCTGAATGACAGAGTTGACACTCTAGTAACTCAGAATGCTAAGTCCGTGAAGAAGATAATGGCCTGGCTACGAGCGTTAGGGCGCACCTGTCGACTCGACCCGGCCACCGTCTCTAATGAAGACTAAAAACCAGGGAAGTCTCCTTAACTCACTGTGCATTATTCTGTGCCATGGGGGCATGTCAATTCTTTAATTGTGGAGTGGGGGATACTGTTTGTTGTTGTATATATATAACTGCTGGGAGGTTGATTGGTTTGTTTGTAGTTGAATATTTTTTTCTTTATTTTATTTGAATATATATGGAGTAGTGCTGACTGAGCCCAACGATGGACACCTTTCGGCAGGTCTCTTGAGGGTTTTGAGT